>LAXH01000010.1:149255-208061 GCA_001006505.1 Tilletia horrida
TCTCTTGCCCCTGCCTGCAAATCTCCATCACCTCTCAGCCTTGTTGTACTTCCACTCTCGTCTGTAGACTGTTCTCCTCACACTTGTATTAGATCTTCACCATGGTTCTCAGCAAGCACGTAGACGTCGAGCAACTCATCAAGGATGCTCAGGCTCACCCTCACTTGCAGCACACCGGCAACCCCAAGTCCCGCGCTCGTCAGATCGTAGCATACAGTGGCCGATACCAGACAGAGTCCCTGCCCAAGTACGAGTTCCCCCACCAGGGCGTCTCCGAGCAGGCCGCATACCACACCATCAAGGGCGAGATTGCCCTCGACGGCTCCCCCACCTTGAACCTCGCCTCCTTCGTACACACCTCCATGCCCGACTATGCCACCAAGCTCGTCGCCGAACACATGAACATCAACCTCGTCGACCAGGACGAATACCCGGCCACCCTCGACATCCACGACCGCTGTGTCTCCATGATCGCTGACCTCTGGAAGGCCCCCAAGAAGAACCCCGACGGATCCAAGTCCCAGGCAGTCGGCACCGCCACCACCGGCTCCTCCGAGGCCATCATGCTCGGCGGTCTCGCCCTCAAGCGCCGCTGGCAAGACAAGCGCAAGGCCGAGGGAAAGAGCTGGAAGGAGCCCGGCCCAAACATCATATTCGGATCCAACGCTCAGGTCTGCATCGAAAAGTTTGCCCGCTACTTTGACGTCGAGGCACGCACCGTGCCCGTCTCCGAGGAGTCCCACTACTGCCTCAACCCCAAGCTCATTGAGCAGCACGTCGACGAGAACACCATCGGAGTCATTGTCATCCTCGGCTCCACTTACACCGGTCACTACGAGCCCGTCGAGGAGGTCGCCAAGGTGCTCGACGATATTCAGGCCCGCACCGGTCTCGACATTCCCATCCACGTCGATGGTGCCTCCGGTGGGTTTGTCGCGCCTTTCGCACACCCCAACCTCAAGTGGAACTTTGAGCTGCCCCGCGTGGTCTCCATTAACTCCTCTGGGTGAGCTATTTACGCGTCTTTCACCTTGACCTCACAGAGATTATGCAGCTGACGCGACATTGAACGCAGCCACAAGTTCGGCATGACCTACCCTGGTCTTGGCTGGATCATCTGGCGCGACACCGAGCACTTGCACAAGGAACTCAGTGAGGAACCGAATGTCAGGACGCGCTTTTAGTCGCGCAAACTGACGCATTTAATCCTCTACATTTAGTATTCGAACTGCACTACCTCGGCAGTGTTGAATACTGTAAGTGCAAGACGCGTCTGAACATGAAACGCCAACCAAGCTGACCCTGAGTGAGCATTCTGCAGCATTCAACCTGAACTTCAGTCGACCTGCCGCCCCCGTCTTGGCCCAGTACTTCAACTTTATCAACCTCGGCTTCAAGGGATACCGCAGCATCATGCTCGCCGATCTGTCCAACGCTCGACTCCTGTCTCGCGCTCTCGAGAGCTCCGGCTACTTCCTCGTCCTCTCCGACATCCACCGCCCCCGCGGCAAGATTGCCGGCGCCGCCGTCAAGACGGGTGTGGTCGACGAGGACGACGCCGAGTACTACGCGCCCGGTCTGCCCGTCGTCTCCTTCCGGCTGACGGACGAGTACAAGAAGCAGAACCCGCACGTCGACCAGAAGTGGATCCAGACCCTGCTCCGCGCCCGGCACGGCTTCATCGTACCCAACTACAACCTGAGCCCCGACCTCGAGCACATTGACATTCTCCGCGTCGTCTGCCGCGAGAACCTGTCCGAGAGCATGATTGACCAGCTCGTGCACGACATCTTGTCGATTGTGGAGGATCTGGCCGATGCCAACTCGGCCACGGCTGCGCTGGCGGCGATCCACCACAAGAGTGCGGCACCTGCCAAGGGACAGAGCAGCCATGGCCACCGCCACTCACACCACAGCACCAAGCTGACCAAGGAGATGCATCACCTCGGCGAGGACGCTGGTGTCAAGCCCAAGGGATACGCCAAGCAGTGCTGATCTGTGTTTTGTTCCGTGTCACATCGAAAAGAAATGCGCCCCCTGCTAGGTCAGGTGAAAATTCAATCTTCATTCCCTTCCGCGCGTGCCGACTTGGTCAGCGCGCTTGTCCGCCGATTCTTTGTATGTAGTAGGTCCTTGTCCTCAAACGAAATCGAGTTCTGTCCCAGATCGATTCAGTATGACCACGGTGACGGTCGCACGATCGTGCAAACACAACGATCCTGAAATTCTCAATCACGCTTGGTGTATGCACATAATTCATGGAAGTAATCGTTCATTTGATGTGGGGCAGATATGTACAAGAAAGGCAGATCTGGCCGATGGCTCGGGAAGACGTGGCGATGGTATCTATCTCGCGGCTGAGCATAAGACGTGCTTGGTGAGGAATTTTGAATACAGTATGGGCGAGTTGCAATTTCCTTCAAATCAGCTCAAAGGGGTTAAAGCTGCGGGCGGTAGGGCTGGCAGTAGAGTTGGAGCCCGTGCCGTTTCCAGGCGCAGCCGTGGTGGAACCGTTTCCAAAGAAGGTGCTGTTCAACCATGAGAAGGTGGCATTGTAAGCCAGCGGGGCCGTGGTGTGGAAGTTGATGCCGTGTCCCGTGGCAGGGATGATGCTGCCAATCGAGCCAGAGGCAGCGGAGGGGTACAGCTGCTCGATGGCGAGTGTGGCAAAGTCGGAGCCGTTGCTGTAAGGGTTCTCAAACGCAAAGATGAAGTCCTTCTCGCCGAGCACGACTTGGACGGGGCCCGTGTAGTTCTCAGCGGGGGCGCCGATTGCTCCGATGGAGAAGAAGGTGCCCTGGGTGACTGGGTTGGCAGTTGCGCGGACATACTCGGTTGTGTTGGGGGTAACCGAGGGAGGGTAGACGAATCCGACTTGGTCGGTGTATTGGGTGGCGGTGACCAGCCAGTGCTTCGAGATGTTGGCATAGCGGTCAAAGACGAGGCCGGCTTGAGTGTATGCGCCACCGAGGAGCAGGTAAGGGAACCCAGTCTGCGAAGTTGAGTAGCCAGTCAGGACGAGGGCGTCAATCAGCTCCGGACGGAGCTGAGAGAGACGCTGGCTTTGAGCGGAACCGTACGAGTGGCCGACGAGGACAGTCTTGTTCCATGACTTTCCGCCGATGTCCGTCGTGTTGCGCACGCGCTCAGCAATGTTCTCCAGAATGGCAACTTCGGTGTTGGCCTGAACGAGGTTGTAGCCGTCGGCGGGAATCTCACTCTGACCACATCCGATACGATCGTATCGGAAGGTGGAGTAACCAAGCTGCGCCGCCTGGTACGCGTACGAGTAGTTCGCCTCGGGGAGGTCAAACTCTTCGCTCTGGATGTTCCAGTATGAATTATCGAATCCAACGCCGTGCACCAGAAGTTGGAGGATCCCGTTGGAGGTGGTGTTGGTGGGCTCGCAGTAGATGCCGGAAATGTTGAAGGTTTGCGCAACATCCACAGTGCCGTTGACATAGGCCTGGGTGAAATTTTGAGGGGCGGTCAAGTACTCAACAAAGATCTCGGTGATACGAGTCTGGTTGGTGCTGGGCTCGACTCCGAGCTTGACGGTGTCGTACGAGGTCTGGGTTACGTTGATAGGGACTTGGTAGGTCTGACGAGTGCATCGGGCGTTGCTGACACTGTCGGTCTCGTTTCCGTTTGGCTGGCCAATGGTGTCGTAGCCAATGGCTGATGCAGAAGGCTCGACGTAGCTGACAGTTGTGGTCGGTGTCGAACTCGAGGTCGTCGATGCAGATGTAGTAGACGAGGTAGTGGTCGAGGCCGCCACGGATCCTGAAGATGAAGCCGCAGCCGATGCTGCGGATGTGGAGGCGGGAATCAGAGGTGAGGACGAAAACGATGTCTGTCGGGGCTGCACCACGGCCGCATTAGCGACCGCGAACAGGGAGAGCACGGCAAAGGAGAAGGCACGCATGATTTTGGCCCGTTCAAGTGGTCAGTGTATGAAAGGGAACAACCATGCGGGCGGGCAGGGAGCTGACTGCTTTGATATTTATACGTTGCGCATGGCTCTGGCAGTGCTGCTATCATGACGGCATGCCCACGTTGTGTGTTGCTTGCCGCCCTGGCCACTGAGCGTTATGGTAGCATCCAGTGTATTGATGATGACAGACCCCTGTAAAGTGGAGGAGGACCGGGAGCTCGCCGGTTAAAGTGACTCTGACGCTTTCAGCAACAAGAGAGTTGTCCCCTAAGCCCAAGTAAACAATGGATCGTGCGCACCAGTGGGAAGCCGGGCTCTCGTGGGAACCCAAACGGGAAACGATCGTTGCTGGTCCTTCATTCCCACAGCCACTTTCCCTCCACCCAGCATTGCTGAGCAATGACGGGGGGAGAAGAAAGGGGATCGACGCTGCATATCGTACATATCCACGGTCAATTCAATCCCGATCTGGCATGACGCCTTCAAGGCCCCTTCTTTTTCTCCCTTTTTTGTTTACAAACCGCATCCGAACGGCCAGCAACGGCAGAGGCTGTGCCTGTCTTCCGCCTTTCTTGCATCACCTTCAACGAGCACCTTTGTGCAACCTGCTGGCAGAGACGGTTCGAGACTCTGAGCCTCCCGAAACGGAGGAGCTTGACCAATGTCGGCCGAGTGAGAACGATTGTGGTGAAGGTTCTGGGACGGGTGTTGCGCTCAGCTCCGACCTTGAAACGACTTCGAGAGCTCCCGAACAGCAACTCATCCTCAATGCCTTGATCCGCGTCCGTCGTCCAGGCGAAATGAAGGTCACAATGAGGATGACTTGAGGACCTCCTCACATAACCAAAACGGGCTTATTGAGTCACCAAGTCTGTGCGCGTTGCCCAGTATTTATGAGGAAGTGATTCAGTAACCTTTGGCTTTCCCTTCCGTCTCTTGGGGACATGCGTCGAACTCATGTCGACCTGGCCTTCTCAGACGGGAATCGAAGTGCTCGAACATGAGGTGGTGACAGGGCGCCTGTGTCACCTTGCACGTACAGGTACATAACAAACAAGTCCGAGGCCCCCTTCTTCCGTTCCAGCTCATCCATCCTTCTCTCCTCTTCCCTCTCTGAGCCGTTCCCTTCTCCTCCCTCTAATCCTTCTTCCAAGTCATGCGCTTCCAGCTTCTTCTTGTCGCCCTGGTGGCAGCCCTCACGTACGCCCAAGAGGTCGCCGAAGACTCTGACATGGATCGCCAGGTCGGCCCTCATCGTCACAACCACCATCACCACAAACATCACAAACACCACCACAAGACCAAGAACCACCATAAAAAACCCCAGGACGGATCCTCTAAAGGAGGCGGCTCTGGACCTGGCTGCAAAGGCTCAGCCTCCGCTGGCGCTGGCTCGAATCTCAGCCCTGACCCTAACCCTAAATCTAATCCTGGCTCATCAAGCTCCACCGCTGGCTCTGGCGCAGGAGCTGGTGCTGGTGCTGGTGCTGGTGGTGCAGGTGCAGGTGCAGGTGCAGGTGCAGGTGCAGGTGCTGGTGCTGATGCAGGTGCTGGTGCTGATGCAGGTGCTGGTGCTGATGCAGGTGCTGGTGCTGGCTCCTCTACCCCGACTCCAGCTCCTGTCCATGCTCCGGACTCTCCCCCAGCTTCTTCTGAGTCAGAGTCGGGATCTGCCACGAAGACTCCTTCTGGGGTCGAGAAGTGTGCCCCTCCCAACGGCATGATGACTCAGTACTGTGAGATCAACAATCTCAAATTTCGCGCCTGCCTTGACTGACTTCAAAGCTCTTCTCCTACTCAATTCCCTTCGTGTTCCTGGTGTCTTGCATGACATGGACAATTAGGGGATTGCTGCAAGGTGAGATAGAAACGTGTCTTAAACTGCGTTTCGCGCAGCATCAGATGCCACTGACAATCTCTTCATCGTTTGGCTTCGCGCTATTAGCTCGCCTCGGCTTGGCCCTGGACCTGGCTGCCTACCAACCGCCCATCCTACTCTTGTGCCGCCGATGGTGCCACGATTCTGGAGAACGCTCAAGCAAAGGGAGGCTGCGACCCTGGAGGAGTTTCTTGGGCCGTGAGTGACAGCAAGGCCGGTCCCACCCTGAGGGCCAGGTCATTCATTGACCGTTTCTGCGGTTCCATCACTTCAGTGCAACCAACACCAGCCTTTCACTGATCCCAACAATCCTGAAATCGGCTACGCCATTGGAGCTCGATGGATCGGACATGGTGAAAAGAACTTCTACGGTGCCTGCTACAATGTACAGATCAAGGAGCGTCCTGGCAAGACCCTCATCTTCCAGTCTCTCAACACCGGCGAGGACTACAAGTTCAATCAGATCGATATGCAGATTCCTGGAGTATGTCACCCGTTTCTTTCAAGCGCGCAGCTCAAGAGCTGATCCTTCTCGGGTTTGTTTGTTTCCTCCTACCTCAGTCTGGAGCCGGCTGGGGCGAGCACTGCTACACTCAGTGGGGCAACAACCCTGCCGCCAAGGGCCGCAACTTCATCCCCATGGAGAGCATTGACGATTGTCAATTTATCCCGCAAGCTCTTCAGTCCGGTTGCCGCTGGGTGAGTCGCCTGCAGGCTCTGCCTCATGCTCAAGCGCTTGTACACCTACCTCTTTTTACTGATCAACTTCTGTCTGCCATCGCACATCCTTCGCCATGATAGCGTTGGGAGTGGCTCTACGGAAAAGAGAACCCCAAGGGACTTGAGCTTTCGATCAAGAGCATGTGCCGCATCAAGTGCCCCAAGATCCTCACCGATCGCACCGGCATGATCCGCAACGACGACAATGACTTCCCCGAGTTCAGCGCGAACTAAGGCGACACTCACCTCCAGGCACAATCAAAAAGGGCTAGGCAGGATCCTTCCCCCCATCCCGGGTTTCTCTTTCTTCCACGTTCCTCCCTCTGCTTCGAAGTTTACTCACTATTGCTCGGGACAATGACCTTACGACACCGTCTGTCTTTCTTCATGAAACAATTCTACCGAATAACTTGCATCTGTGCACCTTGCTCAGATGGCCTATCGGTTCTGGGAGGATGTCGGGCCAAGACGTTCTTTGTTCGGACTGCCTCGATTGGGTTGCACTTCTCGCCATCCTGTGCTGCATACACAGTGAGGCAGAGATGCGGTTTTGATCAGCGACTTCGTTGAAGTGAGATGAGTCTTGTGGATCAGATGGCGGATGAGAACTTGGCACGAGGCGACAAGACAAGTCGTCCCCCAAAATGAGGACGACTATGTGACTGACATTGAACCACCATCACAAAAATACTGCTCTCAAGTCTGTCTCGTTTGCGTGTCGCACCACGGTCCGCTCTGGCCGTGTGAAAAACTGACCAGACTCACCTTCCACACTCAGGCAACGGCTGTTCTCATGAGCCCAACACGATCACTTGGTGTGGAATTCCCGAGATGGGTCTCATGATGTGACGGGGCTCTGTGAAGCAACGCAGTCTGCAGCAGCATATCCATCGCATGGATACATAAAGACCAGCGCGCCAGGCTTCAGACGTGTGCTAACTGCTTTCTCGTCTCCTTTGCCCCTTCCAGTCCTCCTCCCTCTCGATCTACTCACTCCTCCTCTTCCCCTCACCTTCTTTTCCAGACATTCCTGCTCACATCCAATCCCACTCAAAATGCGCGCCAGCTCTCTCTGGTTCTCTTTGATGACCATCAGCCTGCTCGGTCTCGCTGTGCGAGCCGACGTTGATGACACCTCCCTCGAGGCCGCCTCTATTGAATCTCGCGCTAGGAAGCATCATCCTCACCGTCATCATCACAAACACCACCACAAACACCACAAGAGCAAGGCTCACAAGAGCCACAAGGGCATTCACAAGAACCACCACCAGCAGGCCCCAGCACCTGTGGTTGCCGGTGCAGGCTCTGGCCCAGCACCAGCCACGAAGACTCCTTCCGGAGTCGAAAAGTGCGCACCCACTGGTGGAATGATGACTGAATACTGTAAGATCGTCCGACACCAGTTTTGTCAGAACGTAACTGACTCCACAGAGCTGTGACTAACGCACCTCGTGCCCTCGATGAATCACAGGGGATTGCTGCAAAGTGAGATGCAGCAGCTTGCCGACTGACCTCTCTGCATGAGCATACTAACAACCAATGGCATCCTTTTCTGCCTTCGTTCCGTTCCGGCTCTCAGCTCGCCTCAGCTTGGCCCTGGCTCAACATGCCTACCAATCGACCTTCATTCTCTTGTGCCGCTAACGGCGCTACCATTCTGGAGAACACCCAGGCAAAGGGTGGCTGCGACCCTGGCGGAGTCTCTTGGGCTGTGAGTAGGAACGATCCTTGTCCGAAATATGCAGACCCACGGTCGCTTTGCTGACAGCTTCTAGATCTGTCTCCTTGCAGTGCAACCAACACCAGCCTTTCACTGACCCTCACAACCCCAACCTCGGCTACGTGATCGGAGCTCGATGGGTTGGACATGGTATCCGAAACTTCTACGGCGCCTGTTATCAGGTCGAGATGAATGAGCGACCCGAGAAGACTTTGATCTTCCAGGCCCTCAACACCGGCGAGGACTACAAGTACAACCAGATCGACATGCAGATTCCCGGAGTACGTGGCACTCTTCTCTTTCGAAGTCGCACAGGTAAAGGGCTGACCCCGTTTTCTGTCGTTTTCTTTTCTTCCTACCTTAGTCCGGAGCCGGCTGGGGCGAGCACTGCTACACTCAATGGGGCAACAACCCTGCTGCCAAGGGCCGCAACTTCATCCCGATGGACAGTATTGAGGCCTGTCAATACATCCCTGAGGCTCTCCAACCCGGTTGCCGCTGGGTGAGTTTGCCGCCCACAAGACTCAGACTGCATTCGATTGCTGATTACCCCCTCCCATCGCCTGCCTCCTTCTCCAACGACAGCGCTGGGAATTCCTGTACGGAAAGGAAAATCCCAAGGGTCTGATGCTTTCGATCAAGAGCATGTGCCGGGTCAAGTGTCCCAAGATCCTGACCGACAAGACTGGCATGATCCGCAACGACGACCACGACTTCCCCGAGTACACCGCCAAGTAGGGATGGTAGTCATTTCATCTTGGCCTCGCAATCTAGGATTCCAATCTCAGTCATACCGAATCATGGCAGAGACTTCTTCAATTCCTTTCTAGTATCTTAGCTCTCCATGTTTGCGTAAAGCGTCCTTTCGATGCTGTGCGTCGTCTGTATCTCCGAATCAGTTTCCTTGTTCTCCCAGTGTTTTCCCAAAGAATTCATCCGCGTTGTCCAGACTTGACGGTTTCGTTGAGCAAGAACGTCGGATCAAGTCGTTCTTCACAGTCCTGTCCGACACATCCGCACAGACGAAGGGACTGAATCACACTTCCCATCCGTCGTGCTGGGATACCTCACTCGCACGCCGCAAGGTTGTGGTTGTGATATGGATGCGTTGAGTAAGTCAGGTTGAGTCAAGTCTTCGGACTTCTGTAACAGATGAGGCGACAGGAAGAGGCGTCAGCAAAAAATATGAGAACGACTACCATCACCCGTCTTGTAACACCACGGTCCGCTCTGTCGTGTGAGAAAGCTGACAACTCTGCAGTTGAAGTTCTTCGCAGGCCCTCTCCCTTCTTCTCATGGACCTCGAAGCCGCTGAATTGGTTCCCCAAAAATGTGCATGAGTAGCAACAACACACAGAGAGAGAGACAGGGCTTCATGTAGCATGGCGCTCTGCAAGCAGCACATGCGTTACAGGGGTATTTAAGTACGCTTGACCCAGAGTCCAGCTCATCGCTGACCGCGCTCCATCATCTCAGGTACCTCTCGTCTCTTCCCCCAGTCCTTCTGCCCTCTCCTCACCTTCTTTTTACACCCAGTCTTTCTCTTGCTTCAATCACAACACTCCCCCGAAAATGCGTGCTTCCTCCCTCTGGTTTTCCCTGATGGCCATCAGCCTGCTCGGCCTCGCTGTGCGAGCCGATGCTGAGTGCACCTCTTCCGATGCTGCTCCCGTGAAGCATCACTCTCACAAGCATCACCACAAGCACCACAAGCACCACAAGGGCCACAAAGCTGCCGCTCCCGAGTCGCCAGCGGCAGCACCAGCTACACCATCCTCTCCCAAGGAAGAGGTGCCTGCCAACCCAGCTACCAAGCCCTTGACCGTTCCCTCTCACGGTGCGGCTGAGGACCAGAAGTGCGAGCTCAGTGGTGGTATGGCCACTCAATACTGTGAGTGTAGCTTGTCCTAGCCTCCCGTTCCAAACGTTTTCTCTCACCGATTCTCTGAACTTGTCACATCTCGCGCCTTTTGTTTGTTTGCGAGCAGGGGATTGCTGCAAGGTGAGCGGAATTGAAGACGAGGATCCTTCTTGAGCTTCGACTCTGACACACACCCTCCCGTCCTTCCTGATGTATCTCAGGTCTCTGCTGCCTGGCCTTTTGGCTTCAACGTGACCGCGCCAGCTCAATCATGCGAGGCCGACGGCAACACCCTGTCCAAGACCACCCAAGTGCTGAGTGGGTGCAACGGCGGTACCTCCTGGGCCTGCAACAAGCAGCAACCCTTTGTCGACCCCAAGAACCCCGACGTCTCCTACGCGATTGGAGCCCGCTGGCAGGGCCATGGCACCAAGAACTTCTATGGCGCGTGCTACAACGTTCAGTTCAAGGAGCTTCCTGGCAAGACGCTCATCTTCCAAGCCCTCAACACGGGCGAGGACTACAAGCCTGACCAGATCGACATCCAGTGCCCTGGTGTAAGTCTGCCTTCTCTTTCTCGGTTTCCTCTTGGTTCCCGGGAGGGAATGCCGACTGACCTCTTTTACCCCCACTCATTGCTTCGATTGATGTTGCAGGGCGGTGATGGCTGGGGAGACTGGTGCTACAAGCAGTGGGGCAAGCCCGAGGCTGCTGGCGACAAGCGCTTCGTCTTCATCAAGACTGTCGACGAGTGTGTCAACGTTCCCAAGGAGCTCCAGGACAGCTGCAAATGGGTGAGTGAAGAAAGACATGGCCACTCTCAAAGAAGCACGGACTGATTCCTCTGACTTTGTGATGCTGTCGGACAGCGCTTCAACTGGCTCTACGGCAAGGACTACCCGACTGCTACGCCTCGCACCATCAAGTCGATGTGCCGCGTGCAGTGCCCCAAGATCCTCACGGACCGCACTGGCATTGCCCGAACTGACGACGCCGCGTACCCTGCGTTCTCTGCGTAGGCCTCTAATTGAGCGCAGTCGTTTCCTTCCTGTCTTGTCCCAACTCCTATAAGCCTACATCCTTCTTGATGTTACTCGTCCTCTCGTCCCATTGCACCGGCCCAAATCCAATGAGCTCTAAATTTTTTGCTCACTTGACCTTTGGCTAGTTACCCGGCCGGCTAATAGAAGGCACAGAATGAGCCGGATCGGGAAAGTGTGGGGTTTCTCTGAGTGTGTCTGTGCTCGGAAACCGTGGCCCTGCTGATGGGACACAGAAGAGAGATGTGTCTGGTTGGATGACCATCCCTGGCCTGGCAGGCAGGCAGTGCCGTTTGCCGACGAACTCAAACCCTGACAAGGTTCTCTGTGTGTGTGTTGTCCCAAGACGGCGCAAAGTGCCCGAGTCCCATCCTTCTTAAACCCAGGACCGAGCTGGCCACTTGACTGCTCTCCGCCTCTCTCCCCCTTCTTCTTTCCTTTCCATCCCTCCTTGCTGACCTCGCCACCCTTCACTCACATCACCCATCACAACACATCGCAGCCATGGCCGACGCATCTCCTCAGCAGTTCAACACCCCCGTCACCAAGCTCTTCAACATCAAGCACCCCATCCTGCTTGCTGGGTGAGTTCTCCATCTAAGCCCCCTTCCCTTTGACTGAGGCAGTCCCCGGAGCTGACACTCTCACCATCCTCACTATCAGTATGAACGTCGCTGCTGGCCCCCAGCTCGCAGCAGCTGTAACCAACGCAGGTGGTCTCGGTGTCATCGGTGGAGTCGGCTGTGAGTATCCGAGCGGAGTTCCTCTCAGATCAAAGCTCCCAAGTTCCTTCCTGACAGCTCATCCCTCCGCCTTGTGACATCCTCTCTTGTTTTCCAGACAAGCCCAAAATGCTCCGAAGGGTCATTGCCGAGCTCAAGGACGGCCTCAAGGACAAGAGCGCTCCCTTCGGCGTCGATCTGCTCCTGCCTCAAGTCGGTGGCAGTGCCCGCAAGACCAACTACGTGAGTTTGGGAATAGTAAAGGCTCCAAGACTTGATTGAGCTGATTCGAATTACCGTCACCACAACTGCAGGATTACACCAAGGGAGACCTCCCTGAGTTGATCGACATCATCGTGAGTCAACTGAGCTCATGCTGTTGAGCCTCTAACGGCCCGCATGGCGGATTTGGGAAAGCGATTCTGACCGCTCTTGTTGGCCAAAATTGCAGATCGAGGAGAAGGCTGCCCTCTTTGTCTCTGCCGTCGGTGTCCCTCCCAAGGAGGTTGTTGACCGCCTTCACAAGGCCAAGATCCCCGTCGCAAACATGATTGGCGCTCCCAGACACGCCGAGAAGGCCATCGCAGCTGGAGTTGACATCATCATTGCCCAGGGTGGAGAGGGAGGCGGACACACCGGCCACATCCCCACCTCCATCCTTCTGCCCACCGTGGCGGACTTGGTCAGGGGCAAGAAGAGCCCGCTGACTGGTGAGGACATCATCGTCATTGGCGCTGGTGGAATCTACAACGGTCGTGGTCTGGCCGCTGCGTTGACATACGGTGCCTCCGGTGGTGAGTTTCCAAAACGCGTTTGCAAACTGTGAAGACATGGGCTTCTGACGTGCTGCTTTTGCGTCATCGATTGACAGTCTGGGTCGGAACACGATTTGTTGCCAGCGAGGAGAGTGGAGCACCCAAGCGTCACAAGGAGGTCGTTCTGAAGTCTACCCACGATTCTGATGTGGTAAGTCGCTGCGGTAAAGTGTCCCGTACCTTTAGAAAGCGCGTTCTGACATCACCTTGTCATTTCAACAGCGAACCCTGATTTACACTGGCCGTCCCCTGCGCGTCTACAAGACACCCTACATCGAAGAGTGGGAATCGCGTCCCGACGACATCAAGAGACTAACCTCGCAGGGTATCATTCCTGCCATCGACGATGTGGAGAACCACGATGACGACAAGGGAACCAAGATGAAGGCTGCCATGGAACGATGGTTGCTCGGCCAGGCGGCTGCGGTCATCCACGACATCAAGCCGGCCAAGGCCATCATCGACGAGATGATCACCGAGGGTGTTCAACATCTGCAGAGCGGAAATGCTCTGATCGTCGGCGGTGGATCCAAGCTCTGAGAAACGGTTGCTTGAAATGCTCAGAAACGAAGTATATGTACATATTCTTCCTTGCATCTAGCCTGTAGTCACCCCCAGACGCCTTTGAATCAAAGCGTCACATATTGTTGTTCTGCTAGGGAATCGTTCATCGTGCGCCTGAAAGGCTGATGAAGGTCGCCGCTCCGCAAAGTCCAAGTTGTTGTTGGGTCCAGCGCTCGCTTGAACCGCTGTCGACCTGGAGTCCAACCAATTGGGCGGGAAAGCTGCTGAACAACACAAGACGGGCCTCAGCTGCATGCTGACTGGAATGAAGCTCGTAGTCCGCCCTCCCAGACGCCTTCAACGTGACTGTGCTTGAGGTCCATCTTGCCTGCATGCTGTGTGATGAGGTGCACGGGCCCAAATGTCATCCATTCTCGGTCGAACGATTTCTTCTTCTTGCTCGACGAGTTCGAACTTTCGATTGACAGCATCGCTGCAGGACTCCCCTTCCAGCTTCTATCATCTGGCCTCAAGACGTGCTCATATCGGTCTGCCTAGCTTTGGTACCGCGTCTGCTGCATCGTCCACTTGACTCATGTCCTACACCGCCTTCCGAACAGCCGGTCGCAAGATTGTTGCGTACGTACCAGCCTGTAGGCTGCTCGTACACTCTGCAAAGATCAAGTAAAGCTGACACGGCTACATCTCTCACTCTCACTTCCACATCTGCTCTGCATCTCACCTGCTCGCGGTGTGCGGTCGTACCTTCTTCCGTACCGACCACAGCATCGGGCGCAACTTTGTGGACCACGCCAAGGAGCTTAACAATGCTGTTCCCACAGAACCCTTCTTCTTCCTGAAACCCACAACCTCCTACCTCGACTCCGGCGGAGTGGTTGAGGTTCCCAAGGGCGTCACCTGCCATCACGAGGGTGCGTTCTTCGTCTCTGTATCGCTGCTCTTGGGACAAAAAGGTCCGCGTTCTGACCTGGTTCATATCTTCTGGCCGTCTTTATTTCTCGCCCCTGCCCTCCCCGTTCTCAGTCGAGCTGGGCGTTGTCATCGGTCGAGAAGCCCGTGACATCTCTCGCAAGGATGCGTTGCGGTATGTCGGAGGATACGGTACGTACATAGCCTTCTGCAGGCTTGCTCAATCTTTGGCCGCTGCTCATCCCTGAGCTCGGCCGGTATGACTGCACCATGCTGAACCTCTTCGTCCTCTCTGCTCCAACGACAGCTCTTTCCATTGACATGACAGCACGGAATGTTCAGGTATGTAATGAGAGCTGCGCAGGCCCGTTTACGCTCATTTGGACGGCATGCATTCTGACTGACATTTATATTGGTCGCACAGGACAAGGCAAAAGCGAAAGGCTTACCGTGGTCCGCGGCCAAAGGCTTTGACACATTCAACCCGGTAGGGTACGTTGACTACTGTCGTCTTTGTCAGATCGAGGAGACACTGGAGCTGATCGGTACAAATGCGTCCTTCTTTCCACCGGCGCAGACCTTTCCTGTACAAGACGGCCATTTCTGATCCTCACAACGTCCGACTATGGCTGAAGGTGCGCATTCAGTGCAGAAGCTGGCCGCTGTCTGCTGTGTTCCCATCTGACCTCTCCTCCTCTTTCTTGCATGTCCGTCCATTCGATTCATGCAACAGGTAAATCAACAAATGAAGCAGGACGGCAACACGAGCGACATGATCTTCAAGATCCCAGAATTGATCGAGCACGTCTCCTCCATCATGCGTCTGGAGCCCGGTGATTTGTTGCTGACCGGTACTCCCAAGGGTGTCGGACCCATTGTCGCAGGTGATGAGGTGCACGCTGGGTTGGAACTACCTGACGGTAAGCTGCTCTCTGAGATCCGGCTACATGTCCAGGACCGGCAAGGAGGCTTTTCATTCTCTGGATGACCAACTATGGGGCTCAGATCCACATGAAGATTGTTGCCGCTGACAAGCGAACGCCAATGATTCCCTCAAATCGGTATCATATACAAGGAACCGGACCTCCTTCGCTCCCACAATCAAACACTCGTTCCCACCACAGCAATGCAATACATTCAAGTCCTTCCTTCTTTGTGCTCGGGGGCAGACGTCACTGTGTGCCTATACGAACGTGCTTTGGTACGAGATTTGATTGATTGCTCCCGAGGCAGAAGTACAAGGCGAGCCTGGGTTCTTGAGCGACAACAAGTCTAGGTGATTGTAGAGAGAATCTATTCTTCTGTCGCAGCATCCTGGCGTGGTTGCTATACGCAGACGGAAGAACGCAAAGTCAGATCGTACAAATCAGCAACGCAGAGGCGACTCGACTTTGACAGAATGCCCGAGACATCCCCCTTTATGCGCCTTGGGGGAGACTCACCTTGAAGAATGCTCTCCGTCTCGCCTCTCGAAGTTCCCTCCCGACCGTTCTGACGGGGCCGCCCTCCTCTCCCTCCTTTGGTGCGATTGGGATGGCCTCCACGGGCTGGACAGCTGAAAAGGGACCCGCCAGGTTCTTGCCTGCTGCTTGGAAGGTGCCCATCAATGCACCGAGACCGAGGCAGCCGAAGAGCATTGTTGGTGCCGATCGAGCTGGACAAGGCCGCAAACGCGGAACGGCACGAAACAATGTCAGTGAGGGGTCAGAACAGAGTGGAATCGGCGGGAACAACATCACAATGGGGGTCTCAGTCCCTACTCACAGCTTGCACCCATGACCAGTCCGGCCGCGCATCCTCCAGCAGCCGCATTCATGGCGTCGTTCGACTCTCTGATGTTCGCAGTGAGCGAATCTGCGTAGGCGAAGGTACCGCCCATAGCAGCTGAACAAGGAGCAACGTATCAGTCATCGCTGCTGATCCCAGCTCGCACTTGCAAGGGGCTTCTCTCTTTCTCCCACGGCGCGCGCACGTGTCCTCATGTCGGCTGGCTACTCACCCATGATAGCGATGGTCGATCCTGTCCGGGTAAAGACACCCATTGCGCCAGCATTGTGTGTCTGCAGTGCGTTCTGGACGGAGGAGACGAGGAGACCAGCCGCGCCGGCCTGGAGTGCGCCGCTCACACCAGCTCCAAAGGCATCCTTGCCCTCGTACGCTTCTGGGCTCTGTGGGTTCGACATGGGTTTGTGAAATTTACTTGTCTGGGATGGAAAGGTGGGGGGCAGAGATCTGCTGTGCCTGTGTTTGTCGGTTGTCGGAGCCCCTTCTCCCTGTTCTGTGCCGCTCCCTCGTTGATCTCGGAAAGTAGAGGAGCGCGAGAAGATGTGGTGCCGCTGCTATCCAACCTCGCCCAGCAAGAAGCATGACGGGTCGGAAGTCGCACTGCTCCCACGTGGCCCACCACTCACTCGGCCGAGAAAGGAGCAAGCCTCCCATGTCAGTCGATCGACATGCTCTCAATACAGCAAGGCAAGGGGCTCCCCCTGGACTCCTTTCAAATGATGACTGTATGCATCTCCCTTGCTTCTGGAGATCAAGGTTGCTTCGGACTACAGCGCAGTGTGCAGACGATAGAGGGCTGTGGAGATCGCATGCAGATATAAGAACCGCAGTCAGGGAGGGCCATCCCGACCTGGGAACTCTCCTCCACTACTGCATTCACTGATCTCCTTCTGACCTTCTATCCCCAATCGTCACACTCACATCTGTTTGCTACCAATCTTGACCAGTGTTTGCACCATGCAGTTCAGCAGTAGCCTCGTCCTCATCCTGTCCGCCCTCGCCCTTGCTGCGTCCCCTCATCAGTCCCTGATGCCCCTGCAGCCGACTCTCCCGTTCTCGAGACGCGTTCTGGTGGCATCATCGGCATGGGCAAGGGATACGGCATTGGCCTCGGCGGCTGCTTTGACGGCGTCGGTACAGGTCGCCTCAGCGGTATTGAGTGTGGTCGGGGTTCGCCATGGACTCAAGTTCAAGAACAAGCAATACCACCACGCCAACGCAATCCACCACAACGCCCATGCAACCAAGGTCGATGCTGCCCACAAGATCAATGCTGCCGCTGCAAAGTCGATTGCGCACCACCACCACAACTACAAGGCCAAGGTGAAGTTCCATAAGGAACACTTCCACGCTGGAATTGGCGGTCACGGAGGCAAGGGCAAGATGGTCTACCGCAGTGTCGGCCTCGGCAACTTCGGAGGCAAAGGTGCTGGACTCGGCTACAGCACGGGCTTCCATGTCGACCCCGACCGAGTCGTCAAGGTCAAGAAGATCAAGCACCACAACAACAATGACAAGGCTCGTGCTGTGGCCAAGGCGGCAGCTGCGAATCTGGTCCAAGCTGCCGCGGCTCATCAAGCACGCGCACAAGTTCCGCGCGGGTGGACGTGGCAAGTTCTGAGCGGCCTCAGCATGTTTCCCGTACGTGCCTCTCCTCCTGCATGTGACCACCCTCCATCCTTTCATCCATCCCTCATGCTCTCATGTTGTTTGTCCCTCTTGACTTATGCTCAAAGATTGATCATTAGAGGCTCAACGTTGCTACCAGTTGAGACTATCAGCGACAGAGACGCGGGGGAGATGGGAGAGACTTGGTTGGTGGAGAACAAAGGCGCTGGTTCATGGCACGTCTGGGAGGTCACAACTTTAGCACCCCTTCGAGTCTGGATGCTTCTGGCACACGTTGCAACGATAGCGCGGAAGCTTATAGCCGGTCATGCACATCTGGTAGAGATCTTGACTCTGCAAGAACGATCCTGTTCAGCTGAAACCGCCTGACGCAGACTTGTTTGTGCACGGACGAGTCACCGGTGAGGCATTGCAGTCGAAGTCATGTGTCGCGCAACGCTGTGCGAGGTCTGCAAGAGACCCTGCGAGAGGGGGTCTCGCACATGTGACTTGCAGCAGGAGGCGTATGTCCGCGATGAATCTCATCCTCCATCACTGACTCCATGTCTCGCCATGAAGGATGAACCTGAATCGATCTCATTTGGCAAGAGAGCGAAGGAAGGCCGGCCGCGCGGCCATGCTATACGAGTACTTATAATGTCATGAGCTCGTCCAACCTCACGTCCAACCGCCCACAACGAGCTACCTTGTGCATCATCAACATGGCTACTACCCTTCTCCCTGATCCGTTTCCAGTGCCCGACATTGGGCCCGAATGGATGGCTGACCACCCTGGACAGCCGTTACCTACTCCATTTCCTCCTGCTGCAGTGGCTGAGATGCCTCTCCTCGAGACGTGGGAAGCCGTTGGCAGGTTCTCCATCATCGGTCGAGACGTGGTCGGATTCTATTCCAACGCAGACAACTCACTTTTTTGGGGAACTGGCGTAGCCGCTTGCAAACGAGTGAGTCTCGTCTCGAGCATTGCCGCTCTGGCTCAAAGACTTCCTCATTGACAAAGCCATTTTACTCACAGGCCAAGAATCAGGCCAACAAATCCTGTGCAGAGGGTGAAGATGCGGTGGTGCAGTGGGAGGAGCACTTCCTGGGGGCCGTGGCGGGCCGAAGCGCCATGCTTGGCATCCCTGTCGGCGCCTGGTGGGGAACAGGGGGTATGCAGGCAGCTGAAGCATTGTGGGCAGCGTGAGTTGATCCAGGCTACCCTGACTCAGTCTTGGTTGTGTGCTGACGCCTTTCCCCTTCCAAAGTATCCAAAACCCAGCCAGCGCCCTCAACTTCTTCTGGCGAGCGGCGCAACTGCTCGAGATCGGCGGAGGAGGCCTTCTCGGAACGGTCCCTATGATCCTCGGTGTGATCATACGGACCGAGCAGACCGAGGGAGAACAGCCAGGCGATCTCAACATAGGTGTCGTGTTCTCTTGTAAGTGCTGTTGGATGACTTTCAAGTGGGACGCTACGTTGACAGTCAAGTCTTGTGACCTTTCCAGCTGCCTTCAACCCTGTCCACTGCTTGATGGTGCTGCTGGCACTCGAGCAGGTCGACAATCTGATGGCACCCGAGCAGGTCGACAATGAAGATGTCGGCAACCGCTGGGCACAAGGGATAAAGCCCTTGCTCGCATCCCTACCAGACACTCGTCTCATGCGAGGTGAATGGGGGATGATCTACGATCGGAGCGAATTTTTGCCGAACCCACCCGCGGCCGCAGTCGATGACGCTCCTTCGCCCTCGCCTAGTCCTCCTCACTCGCCCTCCATGGAGGAAACTCCTCCTTCCAACCACCGTCAGCGCGCTTTGGCCCTCATGGATGCCCGTAACAGGGAATGGGAGGCTTCGCTTGGGCCAGCGGAAGAAGATGAGGACGAAGAATCAGAAGATGATGAATGATCGTGAGTACCATTGCGAAGCTTGTGCATGGACTCGTGATCTAGCGCTGATCCGCCCGACAGTCCCTCCCTTCTCCTCTCTCACTCCGCAATACACATGTCTGGTCCATCTGTGCTTACGTCTGACTAGGGAAGGGAAGTATGCATGACTAGGGACGGGAAGTATGACTAGGAAAGGAAAGTAGACAAAGGTGGTGCCTAGGCAACTGGGGGAGGGGCACTGCGGAGGATGAGACGGCCGTCTGTGATGAGCGCGTCGCCCTCAACCTCGATGATGCGCATGTTGATGACTCCTGGCTCGGTGCGCAGATTGGTCAGATGGCGCCGTTCCGAGGACTTGTCGTCCAGATACGGACGAGGTCGCTTGCGCTCGTACAGAAAGTAGTCGGCAAGGGCATCCATGCCATCTCCAGCCACGTATGCCACCCAAAGGGTGTGTGTGGTGGTCCCGTCTTGGAAGTGAGTGTAGCCGAATGCAGCAGGCGTGTATGTCCGCTGGTAAAGGCTCGGAGGAGACAGGCCAAGGGACCGAGTAAGCCGGACAAAGTCGTCTACGAGTTTCTGATGGTTGTCTCGCTGGACGAAGCAAACGGACTTGCGACCATGACGGCACCCATCAGAGTCGATGAGACCTGCAAAACAATTGGCCCGAACGGGCCAGCTGGCTGCCAGAATTTCATCTGGAATCCCGCAAGCCTTGTGATTGTTGAGCATGCCGACATGACGAAGAAGGGCCGCAATGAAGTTGATGCGTCCGGGGCGGCCAGGTGCTCGCCTCGCTGAGATTGTAACAGCAAAAGTCCTTTCTCCTTCCCTCGCCCTCACTTCCCACTCCCCCTGCCCTGGTATCAGTAGTGGTGCCCGCTCCTTGATTTCTTCCATGCGTCCCTTCAGGACAGGAAAGTCAGCAAATCCAACGCAAACTCCACCATTACTATGAAACCCATCTCCAAGCCAGTATCCCACCAACCAAGAGTGTTGGAGGACCAAAGATGTCAAAATGCTTGACAAGTCGCTCGGAGCATCTTCATCGTGCCATGCAGGCTGTTGGACTCCGGTGGAGAGCTGCTCCATGTCTTCGATTGTGGTCTCGACCTCGAAGTCATCGTCGGCAGTTGGGTCGAAGCCAGCGTCTGTCTCGACCAGCTCGGCGAGCTCCGCATCCGCAGGTGGCTCAGGCTCAGGCTCCAGATCCTCGATGCCATCATGCTGATTAGCCACAATGCCGCAGTATCGATCGAGAAAGCCGACTGCTTCCATACTGGTGTCGGAATGCTCTTGCTCGCAAAAGGAAGGGAACAGATGCGAGATCTGCTGCGTAAAGTATTGGCCGGGGCTGACCAGACCAGGAAGGACAGCTTCTTGAAATGGACCTGCGAAGATTTCCTTGAGCGCTCGAAACTGGTCGAGGTAGTTGTTAGTGCCGCCAACCGAAGTTTTGAAGACCACACCGCAGGGCGCTTCTGTGTCGAGCTTGGCGAGGCGGGCTGTTGCCTTCTCCACAGTTTTGATGCTGAAGTTTGTCGCAATCGCGATTTGGCGAAGGAGACTGGGGTCCACCTCAGGAAGTTTGGCGCAGCGGAGAGTCAAGTGGAGCTGGCCGACCATCACCTTGCCGTTTGGCTGTTTGTCGGGCCCACACCCTCGCAGCCAGTCTGCCTTATAGTGAACCGGGGCAGAACAGGGTCGAAAGGCCAACGTTGATTGTAGACCGAGCCGCAAGTCGACCTTCCGTCCTCCTCCCTTGACGCTCGGGTTGTATTTGGCAACCACACAGGAAGACTGGACCTCGTCCGTGATCTGGAGTATTGATTTCGGATGGCCATCAGGGCCGAGGACGCTTTGTCCAACCTGCAGAGACGACAAAGGGACAGGATCAACTTGATCAAAGGCGTAGACTAGAGTGTCAGCAGAGAGAATGAGAGGTGCCATGTTGATCAAAAGCAGGAGCAGAGAGGTCAATGAAGAGCAGTGCAGTCAGACAAGCGCAGGCAGGGATGAAGAGTCAGCAGGCTAGATCTCATTCCTTAAGTCTTCTTGGTCTGGTGGCCTGGTCAAGTTCTTCTCCGTATCTGAGCGGTGCATCGGTACAGACGTCAGGTAAATGGATCTTCCCGGCGATCAGCTCTGTCCGCAGGTCGGTGGAACTCCCACCTCAGCCACACGTGCCTTCACTTTGTCAACTTGGGCTCGCGGAAGGTCTCACCTACACCACCGACTGCTGGTGTTCGGGCTAGGTGGTGTTTGAGAAAGCGCCTTCGAGGTAGAAATGGAAGCGCTCGGACGTGCAGACGCGCGCTTCTG
Source organism: Tilletia horrida (assembly GCA_001006505.1). Classification (NCBI taxonomy): domain Eukaryota; kingdom Fungi; phylum Basidiomycota; class Exobasidiomycetes; order Tilletiales; family Tilletiaceae; genus Tilletia; species Tilletia horrida. The sequence goes on from LAXH01000010.1 coordinate 170,986, forward strand.
GCTCGCGAGCCTCCAGAGTGGTCTGCAGGGTCACAAAGGTCTTCTTGCGCTGAGCTGAATGCCTCACTCATCTGATCTTCCTCACACTGAAGGATAAGAAAGCCCTTGGGTTTGCGGTGCGGGTTTGGCCTCCCAACATGGAGCGGAGGCTTCGTGTGCTCTCTTGTCAAAATGAGAAGAATAGTCGTTGGGATGCGGAGATCTCCAGCTGCAATCTCCCTTTGTGTAGCCCAAAGGTCGAAGAATTCACAGACCTTCACCAATCAGACGTAAGCACAGATGGACCAGACATGTGTATTGCGGAGTGAGAGAGGAGAAGGGAGAGGCTGGCCCAAAATTTATGCCCCACCCTTGTACACTTTGCCGAACATCAGCTCCTGGAGCTTGTCGTAACCTGAGATGCAAAGTAGAGACGTGTTAGAATGAGATAGGACAGTGGGGATGCTGGAAAAAGGACGTGACTTACCAGAGAGCACACCGGCACCGGCAATACCACGGAGAATGTTGGCACCGGCACCCTTGAAGAGGGACTTGACACCCTCGGCGGCAATGATAGCCTGGGCGGCGTGGGCCATGTTGCGGTAGTGGACACCACCACCGGAGGTCATCATCATACGTCTGCGGACAGTGTCGAGAGGGTAAGAAGCGAGACCAGCACCGGTGGTGACACCCCAGCCGAGCAGGAAGGAGGCGGCAAAGTTGCCCTCGAGAGGACCGGTGAGGAGGACGGGCTTGAGCGAGTCGTACAGACCGAAGTAGAGACCACGGTAGACAACGATACCGACGACGGAGGGGACGAAACCACGGTAGAGACCGGCAATACCGTCAGAGGCGAGGGTCTTGCGGTAGACGTCGACCAGACCGTTGAACTGGCGCTCTCCGCCGCCCTTGGCAGCAGACTTGGCGTCGTTGGCGAGACGGGTACGGGCGTAGTCGAGAGAGTAGACGAACAGGAGCGAAGACGCACCGGCGGCACCACCGGACGCCAGGTTGGCGGAGAGCGACTTCCAGTAGGGGGCCGACTTGGGGACCTTGAACATCGACTTGAAGAAATCTGTGAAGCTAAAGTTCAGTGCCTGCGTCGGGAAGTAGCGAATGACATTTGCGGTATTCCGCGCCAGAAGAAAATGAGATCTTACCTTTGAACGCGAAGTTGAGGGCCTGGGTGGGGAAGTATCGAATGACGTTGGCAGTGTTACCGCGCCAGAAGGAGACGAGACCCTCCTGTTGGTAGGTGCGGGAGAAGCAGTCTCCGATGCCCTTGTAGGGGCTGGCAAGACGGCCCTGCTTGATCATCTCGTCCTGGTTCTGGACGAGGAGCTTGACACGCTCGATGGGAGCGGCAGCGGTCTTGGAGACAGCGGCAGACACACCTGTCGATATGGTCCAAAGAAAAAACCGAGATCAACATCGTTCCAAACCATTTTAACCCGAGCGTCTCAAACAACACGCGTTGGTGCTAGATGCTTACCTCCCATCATGAAGTCTGGCGAAAGAGAAGGATGACGAAGAAGAGGAAGGGATTCCGGTCAGCATGCTGCATGAGAAGACGAGGACCGATGGTGCATGAGAAGGAGGACGCACCGGTCAAGAAACCGCTGAGGTCCTTGGTCTTCTGCTTGGAAGGGTCAACGACGGCACCCATTTTGACAATGTCTATGAGACAGGCGAAAAGGAGTGGGATAGGTTTGAGTGGTGGAGGATGGTGGTGGGCGACCGAGTCGAGGACGGGTGGGTGCGGCTCTGGTTACAAGTAGGGGATTGGCTCGCTCGGAGGGATCGAGTGCGCCTCCAGGAAAACGGAGTTGTCAGAGCGAAGAAGAAAAAAACGGCCTTTTCCATTTCTTTCAACAGACAAAACTTGCAGAATTGCCTCTCAGATCTGCTCAAAATAGCTTTCCCCAAAATTGCCATGTGCCGCCTCGGCCATCTCTCGACCGCTGCCAAGCTCACGAAAAGCACTTTGGCATTCAAAATATCCAGAATAAGCCAATAAAATGAGTTTTCGCCGAACGGGAGAACTCGGGGAGCTGGCACAACGAACCTTTGGACAACACGGCCGAAACGTTCACAAGTCACCCCACTCGGCAGCGCTTGCGCACGAAACAAAGGCAGAGCACGGGCCGGTCCGGGCCGCGCCGGGCCATGAGTGCAACCCTTCGCACGTGGTCAGTCACGATGCGGCCCAAGCCGAACACCCCAAACGACGAAAACCACGCTGCTTGGGCGGCGGAAATGCATGACAGGCGGACGTTGGTGGTGTGAGGGGGGAGCTAGACGGGTGAGGCAAAGGCTCAACCAGGGCAACGATGACATCGCGACGGTGAGGCAGCCGGGCGGGTCCGCTGGGCCGTGAGCGAAAATGTGATCACGGGTGCTGCATGATCACAAGCTTAGCGATGATGCTGATCCCAACCTGGCCTGTGCGGAGGTCGAAGAAGAGATCAACACTGACTCCTGCTTCCCAACTGTCTCCAGCTCACCAACACCATCTCTCCATCGCACAACTTTGAGACTTCTAACACTTCAAACATGTCTGCTGCTCAATACGACAAGGTATGTGCCAAAGCAGCCGTGTCTCACAATTAATGCAGTTTGCCTCCTGGCCCACCATCTCCTCCCTTTCTCTGGTGTTGAACTCTTGACAGGCTGTCTCTATCGTCCAGAGCATGCCCAAGGTACGTTTTCCTCGCGACTGTATAAGCTTGTTACATGTGAGCCAATCTTACGCGTCTCTTCCATTCCATCAGGACGGACCTGTCCAGCCCTCTCAGGCCGATCAACTCGTCTTCTACGGCCTGTAAGGATTTTCAGCTGTTGCTGACTGGCCCACAAGATCAAGCAGGACTTCATTCACTGACCGTGTTTGCATTTCCTTTTCTCTAGCTACAAGCAGATCACTGTTGGAGACGTCAACACTTCCCGACCGGGCATGTTGGGTACGTATTCTTAGCCTCCGGCTTCCTGCGGTACCACCTGCAGGTTCTGGACAGCACTGACGTCTATTCCCCACACCGTGACCTACTCGATCGGCATTGTTGGCTACAACAGACTTCACCGGCAAGGCCAAGTGGGACGCTTGGAAGATCAACGAGGGCAAGGACGCGGAAGAGTGCAAGGCCAAGTACGTCCAGGCTCTCATTGACGTGAGTACGCCTGCTGCAGCTGCGACTTTCCACGACAATCTCCTGTCCAGACTCACCTGCTTGCTTCTGTTTCTCCTTTTCCTACTTCTGCGTCCCTTTGCCATCTTGTCGATGCCTCTCAATAGATCCTTGAGAAGAACAAGGGTGAGTTCGACGTCATGAATGCCCAAATATCATGCATAGCCAGCTGACACCACTTCTTCACCTGCCTCGGAACAGACCACGACGAGGCTGTTGAGTGGCTCAACCAGCTCAACGCCTGATCAACTACCGGCGTCGTTACCTACCATTGTTCAATCTCCGAGCCTCTTTGAATGCGCTTTGGCGTTTCCTTTTCCCATCGCAATGACATTCTAATGCGTCTAATCAGCACCCGCTTGCTTTGCTGCGTACCGCTCTGCGCCTTGGTGCGCAGATCTCTGAGTATCTGGAAATGCCGCCATTTAGTCTCTGAGATGACTGCGCATGTTCAAGATGAAAATGCACCTCCGGGTCCCTCGTTCAGCTCTGCCCTTAATAACCCCAAAACGTCTGCCCGCACCGCCGACAGAGGGACCGCTGAACGATTGAGAAATGAAATGCAGAGACCCCGCAGCTTTCGATCAATTTATTGGCAGGTAGAATGCAGTGCCTCGAATGGGTCTGGGGATGTTTAGGGTTTGAGAGACACTGGGAATGCGTCGCGCTCACGTTGCTCGTCCCACTTGGCAATCTGCGGGGGTCAGAGAAGTTCAAGTACGAGTCAGCAGTCGTTCCCCTCGAGATTGCGGGCCCAGCACAGGAAAGAGCAGGCAAAGGCGACAAGACTCACCCATTCGTCTGAGCAAGGACCAAACAGACGTTACCGAGTGAGAGAGTGAGGAAGGGGAGCAGAAATCAGGTGTATCAGTTTCCGTGCTTCAGGAAGACGAAGGGCGATTGTCGGATGAATGAAAGGACACGCACTAGGGCACAACGAGTGGTATGCTCGGTAGAACTGCTTGCAGGCCGCAAACTCCTCTCCCTTGGCGTTGATGCATCGGAAGTAGTCGATGTAGCTGCAGAGAAGAGAGCAATACCATTTCCAGAGGTCAGTAACAAAGATCGATGAGGCGGATGGGAGTTTCCGCTGGTGAAGCATGCGTGCAACCAGTGCGCTGGTGGAAGCCGCGCATCACGGGGCGGCGTCTCTGGGGGAGATGGGAAGGCTCACTTCTGGTGGCTGCAGACGAACAGGAATGGTCCACAACAGAGACAGGGATCAGCATCATGCTTTCACGTCCATAGAATGGCCGCATCGTCCCACTCACCAGTGCTTGTTTTGGTTCTGGAAAGAGTGACGACGAGGAGAGATGCAAGCAACGGAGGCGAATTCACGAGCAGACATGGGTCAGACAACGGTTTCCGGATGCAGCATCACATCCTTTATCAGTAGCAGCGAGCCGTTGCCGTTCTTTGAAAAGCTCACCTGGTTTGGGAACCGGGCGTCGAAGCCAGCAGCTGCGAGTGATAGAAATGGTTTATCGTCAGCGAGTCAGCATGTTCTTTGGAAGCGGCGCGGCGATCGACTCACTTTGCAGGGTGAAGACGCGAGATCCTTCGTCAGACATGGCGTGTGAAGAGAGATTCCGAGAGAGAGAAAAGGAAGGGTGCTGATGGGGTTTCCCGTCAAGGACGTGTGGAAAGTGAGAGCGAGAGTCGGGCGAAGAAGCTGGCAACCTGTCCTGAAGGATGGCGGCCAACGAGGGACAGTCGGGTTGCTGGTTTGGCAGACGATGGATTCCGAACTGTCAAACGCCGAATCCAGTGCGTGCCAAACGCCGGCACCGCATCCTCAATTCATCCTGGATCACGCCCGCGCACACCTCTTCCATGATGACGATACAATGCCATAGCGGAGCATTCAATCGACTTCGTGTTCCTTTCCAAACGAGGACTGTGGCCCTTGCTGCCATCTTCTGGGTGCGATAAGTACGACAAAGCGACTGCGGCTCTTTAAAGTCGAATGTAACACCTGAGCGAATGTCAAGCCTTTACTGCGTCCGGTGTATCTGACTGGTCAAGTCTTCGTACCATTCCCGTCTTTGCCCGTCATTTGCGCTGCTCCTGGCTGACCTTTCCATGCTCGGCTTGGTGTGCTCCGACTGACCATTTTCTTGCCCTGATCCTCTTCTTCTTTGCAGCTCGCTTTTCCGGCGAACAAACCCTGAAATTCCTTCTTGATTGCGTCTCTGACCAGACAAGAGAACAGCAAGTCTGTGGAATCATAAGCTACCAGCGTCAAGATCTCTGATTCCTGGCAACTGGCGCCTCATGGAAGAAGACTTGGTCGGGCGACTACACGTGAGCCCACCAAGGTACGGGATCGGCGGGCACGCCAGACAAACTCATGTTCATTCAGCCTTACGTGCAGAGACGTCTTCCGAACGCATGTAGCTTGATCCTCGTGCCAGTGTCTACCGTGACCATTGTGAACATGGCTATGTGTGATGTTCAAACACCCAGATGGTGATGTACGGTATCACTGCGGATGTGGACTGTGGAGGAGTGTGCAATGAGCTTGCGGCCAGATCTCCCTGCACAGCATTCATTCGATTATTCGGGTCTGTTTGGAAGATTGCAATTGCGGGTCGACCCTTGACACCTTGCATGAGGCATGTGCGGCGCACACGCATACAGTAGACAGATTTTCAATCGATTATATTAAGGGCTGCGGCCGTTGGCTCACATATGGCCAGGTTTCGAGAGCTGGTGACAGGGGGTTGCTCTCATATGATGATCCTGTTGCAGAGCCGAAGTGGTCGCCTCGACTTCAGGCCCATGCGCGCTTCCCGGGCAAAGCGGACTTGGAAATGGGCTACACCGCCTCCAGCGGCGAATCGAATGGGGACACCCATCGAGAGAAGGGGAAGAGGAGGGGGATGATCTGATGCCCAGCCCTGCTTTGCTGATACAAACAACAAAGGCAGGCGCGGCGTGGCAGTTGCAGGACAGATCCCAAAAAGCTAGAATTTGGCAGCGGCCTTTCCTGTTGTGGTTGGGCCCGATTGAAGATGAGATAGGCTCACTCACTGACTGCCCAGGTGCCTGGAATGCCACACTACTGTCGCGCGAGGTTACATGAATGAGGCATCCGATCACCTGGCTGCTTCAAAGAGATGCCAGCCTGCCAGCCAGCCGCCCGAAGTGGGCAGGGACCAAAGAGAGAGCAAGGGATAGAGGCCAAACAAATGGAGAGTGAGACAGCCGAGGGAAGGGCAGACAGACAATGAGATGTTTGGCCCAAAATCGGGGTGCATTGGAGTGCGACGACGAGACGGCAACCCATCCATACACACAAAAAAGAAGGCTTCATTTGATCGAGACTGCCCAAAGCTCGTCTTTCCCTTTCACCCACCACCGTCGTCTCCCTGCTTCCTTCATCGCGAGAAGCATCGAAAGTCCAAAGAGCAGGAGAGCCACGCAGCTGCATAGCATAGAGCGGGTCTATCCTTTCCCTGCGGTTGCTCGAACAACCAGTCCCCAACCATGGCCAGCATGAATGCCCTCGCCCTCGCCCTCCTAGCGAGCTCGTCCTTGGTCGCAGCCCAATCAAGTGACAACAGCACGTCCTCCTCCTCCTCGTCGGCCGCAAACGCATCCACCTCTACCGTCGTCTCGGCCCTCATCCTTAACATCATCATCTTCAGCATCGAAATTGGAGCCTTCTTCCTCCTCCGTGCCGCCTTCCGCGTCGTCTACCAGCCCAAGTCATACCTCGGCCCTCCCACAGAACGATGCGAGCCTCAAAACCCAACCCTCTTTGGCTGGATCATGCCCTTCCTCAAGACGCCTGCCATTACCATCTTTGAGAAGCAGGGCCTCGACGCATACATGTACCTTGCCTTCCTCTGGATGATGGTCGAGATGTTCGTCCCCATCTGGCTGCTGTCTTGGGTCGTCCTCATGCCAGTCTATGGCGCCAACTCTGGCGGTACGAACACTGGATTCAACAAGTTTACAATGAGTAACATCGGGAAGACTGCCCAGCAGCAGAAGCGTCTCGCTGCGCCGTTCCTCATCCAAGTCTTTGCGACCGCCTGGATTCTGTACTGCATCCGCAAGACCAACAAAGAGTTCATCACCCTGCGCCAGCGCTTCCTGACCTCGCCAAAGGTCCAGCAGTCCCAACAGGCGCGCACTATCCTCGTGACCGGTATTCCCAACGAGCTCCTCTCCGAGCGGAAGCTTACCGAACTCTACTCGCACCTGCCCGGAGGTGTTGCCAAGGTCTGGCTCAACCGAAATGTCAAGGATCTGCCCGATCTTGTTGATGAGCGCACCAAGGCCTGCCTCAAGCTCGAAGGTGCAGAGACATCAGTCATCAAGACCGCTTCCAAAAAGGTTCGCAAGAACAAGGTGCCCGAAGGTGGAAACCCCGACGTCGAAGCATCTCAAGATCCCATCGACAAGTACCTCGTCCAAAAGGAACGCCCCTCTCACAAGCTTGGCAAGATTCCCTTGATGGGCAAGAAGGTCGACACGATCGAGTGGTGCCGCGAGGAGATTGCTCGTCTCAACAAGCTCATTGGTGACAAGCGCGCGGCAATCTCCACCGACTACAAGGAGTACCCTCCCCAAAATGCCGCCTTCATCCTGTTCGAGACCCAGATCGCAGCTCACCTGGCCCTCAACGCGCAAGCTCACCACCTGCCCTACTCGATGAACGAGCGTTACATCAACGCACACCCTGACGATGTCGTCTGGTCCAACCTGAACATGAACCCGTACGAGAAGAAAATTCGCACTGCCATCTTCTGGGCGGCCACTATCGCTCTCGTCATGTTCTGGGTGATTCCAGTCGGTATCGTTGGTCTGTTCAGCAACATTGGAGGTCTGGCGTCCAAGGTCCCCTTCTTGGGCTTCCTCAATTCAAGCGCTTTGAAGGTCCCCATCGGCATTTTCCAAGGTATCCTGCCCACGGTCCTGCTTGCCGTGCTGAATATGCTCCTGCCCATCGTCCTTCGACTGTTCGCTCGTCTGAGTGGCGTGCCTACCAAGACTGGAATCGAGCTCTCCTTGATGGATCGATTCTTCCTGTTCCAGATCATTCAGAACTTCCTCTTCTTGACCATCGTCTCCGGTTCCGCCAACCAGGTCTTCCAGTTCGTCAACGCGCTGAAGGACAACCCGTCGAGCTTCCCCGGTATCATTGCCAATGCCATCCCCACCGGCTCCACCTTCTTCCTCAGCTTCATCGCCCTCCAAGGTCTGACTGGTGCAGCCTCCGGCTTCCTTCGTGTCGCTCCTTTGGCTGTGTACTACATCAAGCTCTTCTTCCTCGGAAGCACGCCCCGCAAGGTTTGGCACATCAACCACGACATGGGCGCCGTTGCGTGGGGAACCCTCTTCCCTGTCACTACTCTCATCACGGTCATCGCTCTCGGTTACATGGTGATCGCTCCTATCGTCATAGGCTTCACCGTCGTCACCTTTGTGCTCTACTGGTGAGTCCTTTAAAATGACGCCTTGGAAGCATCTGCTTGATTTCCTGCCGCTCACTCTGTGGCTCATATCCGCTGTTCAGGCTCTTGTACAAGTACCAGTTCATCTACGTGATCGACATGCGACCAGAGACCGAGACCGCCGGTCTGTTCTTCCCCAAAGCGATCAACCAGGTCTTTGCAGGACTCTACCTGGAGGAAGTCATGCTTTGCGCCCTCTTCTTCGTCTCGCAGTCGGTCGTTTACGGACCTCCTGCTGCGGATGGTACCCCGACCATTGTATCATCGACGCAATCCGCTATTCCTGAAGGTGAGTCTTGCATCTGACACCTTGGTCATATCTGCATCCCTGCGGCTGATCATCCTCTATATGCATTCATCCAGGTGCCTTAATGGTTGTTTTGATCGTGGCCACTGCCGCCTTCCACTACTTCCTCCTCGACTCTTACAAGAGCCTGAACAACTCGCTGCCCCTGACCCTTGTCACCGACAACTTCGCACCCGAGGTCACTGGCAACCGATCCAGCGGTGCCGCCTTGGAGAAGCAAGGTGCTAACGGCTCTGTCGCTTCGGAGCAGGAGAAGGTCTCACATGCCGCCACTGCCAGCGCTGCCCAGACCGACGGACACACCGTGACTGGTACCGAATCTGAGAAGACGGGCGGCCTCACGCCCTCCGCCTCCGCAGACGAAGAGACGTTCCACCACCCTTCGCTACAGGACGAGCAAAAGCCAATCTGGCTGCCCGACGACCGCTTCGGAATCGGACGTGCTGGTGTCGCTGCTGCCCGGGAGCACGGCGTCGAGGCTACATGCGAGCACACTGCGGTCAACGAGAAGGGCGTGGTCACCACTGATGCCGACGTTCCTCCTGGCGAAATTTTGGACTGAACGGGGGTCGATTGCTCTCCTGCACGCGATACCCGGTTTCATCCTTTCCGATCTTCTTTAATCAGGACCTGAAGTCATCAGACTGCTCTTCAAATGATACCCGTTAAATAATGTCCTCCCATGGTCAACCCGACAGTTCATGTGTCCAGCAGCCCCCCCCCTCTCAGTTTCGGATCGATCATGGCTCCTCCGCCATATGAAGCAGACAGCCTATGAGGGAAATGACAATTTTTCTGCTGTATACTCGCTGCCCGTCGCTCCGTATCCTCCCTTTTCACTATTCCGCTCCCTTCTCAGCTCTGCATCGACAGGTCATCTGCCCTGCCGTCTCAACTATCCCTTGTCTCCTCCGTCCCTCTTCCTACTTTTGGCCCTCTTGAAATCATCGCAATGCAACTCTTATAGCGCTTTAGCCAGGATAGCCTACCCTTCAGCTGGGAAATCTATGCTGGAAGGACGGCTCGCAGTGTGTCGCCCTTGATGCCTTTGTGTTCAGAAGCTGTTCTGGAAAAGGCGCTGAAAACGGGCTGAGAATGGCCGGCATTTCCCAGTGTGGTACCGGTACCCGAGTGCCGGCAGGAGAGAGAGCGAGCTCGAGCTTCGAAGCTGTTTCGCAAACATCTCTTGGAACCCACTCGGTTGCCCGCCAGATCCAGATCTCAAGCGCGCCCGCAGCTTCGGTCTGGGGACGTGTTCCTCGGGGGCAGAGCAAGGAGACTGACCCGCCAGGTGCAATCTGCATGCGCGAATTTCGAAGCAGCTCATAAAAGAAGTCGGCCGTCCTCTGGGAGAGCTCCTCCCGACTTCGTCCAACAATCACAGCAAGGTTCCTCTCGCCGTCATGTCATCGCCGTCCTCTTCCAAGACTTCCTCCTCGGTGCTGGTCATGCCGACGAACATCGTGCTACCTGCCGATGATGACCAGTTCCCGCTCAGCGTCACCATGTTCTCGCCTCCACCTGGCGTCGAGGTCCGCGCCGTTGCCGTGTTTGCTAACGCGACCGGCGTCCAAGCCCGCTTCTACCACCGCTTCGCCTCGTGAGCTTAATTCGAAAGAAGTGCACGAGCATGCTCCAGAGCAGCTTGCTGACAGCTCTCTTCCTCTCTGCTGTGCTCTTCTGATGGCGCTCTCAGATGGCTTGCAAGCCAGGGCGTAACGGCGCTAACCTTTGACTGGCGATACTCAGGCACCTCCTTTCCTCTCGATAGCCTCGCAACCCTGCAAAGGAAATCCGGCGGGGACGAAGATGACTACCAAGATCGAATGCACACCGCTCTGCTTGCAGCTCCACGGAATATGGGCCTGAATGATACGTGGGCCAGGAAGGACCTGGCTAGTGTCATCCGGTTCGGCTTCCGCAGCTGGCGGAAAGTGCCCCTGACAGTCATGGGTGTGAGTTCAGGGACTGCGCCTGGAAGAAGCGCGTCTGCCGAAGGCTTCTCTGAACATCCATCTTCCCCTTTAATCTCGTCACAATCTCCAGCATTCTCTCGGAGGTCATTTGATGCTCGTCTGTGACTACGAGACTACATATCACCAGGTGGACCCAGATGGAACCCATCGGACGGCACGGCTGATGGCAATCAATGCGGGGAATCCCCATCCCAAGAACTTGATGGAGGGAACATGGGACCAGGAGTCGGACTATGGGTTCCACATGGCAGGAGTCCTCACGCTGGAGACCGACGGAGTCTTCAGAGCATCGTACATGGGACTGGGCTACGATCTGCCTTATGGTGAGTAAAGGGCATCATGTGAATGGTGCATAGCAGAAGACTGACTAAGTCTATCGACATGGCTTGCAGGAGCAGGCAAGGAGTGGGCAAGATGGTTCAACCACCCTCATTTCTCGCTCAACATCGATGCGGACCTGCAACGCGCGCGAAAGATCACGGCCAATTGTCAATACATCTATCTCGGCTTCGAGGACGACGGGACTATCTCAAAGTGAGTTTCGCATGCTCTCGATTGGACGGTCCGACATTGGACTTGACTTGACAAATGTCTGGGAATCTACAGGAAGATGATGATTCAGCAAAGCACCATGCTCAATGTCGAATCAGGCAACGTGCAAACATTCTGGATCAACCCCAAAGCGCAGAAGCCCAGATTCCCCCAATGTGGGCATGTGGACTTGTTCAGTCCTTCCAAACCGGTCCCTGCAGCCCTCAAGCAGCCTGCAGCCGGGGCTGACGCGTCGAACACGCCCGAATCAGACGCGGCATCGAGCAACAGCGAGGCATACAAGCCCCTCACGGAAGAGGGGGACGAAGGTCAAGAATCAGCGGAAGCAATTTCGCCTTTGACGCGCGAACAGACGATCTGGCAAGTCTTGCTACGATACATAGTGGAAGGAACGGTGGACCCCAAAATCGGCGAGTACCGAAGATTGACGGCGGCCGATGCGAGGGACATTCAGAAGGAGCGGAAGATGGAGGAGGAGTTCAGACGGAAGCACGGCAGAAATGCGGACGGCTCACGCCCGGAGACGGGGTACCCAGACGAAGTCGGCGAGCCAAAGAGTAAATTATGAAGAAGGAACATGGAAGATTCATGCAGTATCCACAGTAAATACCCTATTTTGGGAAACAGTTGAGTGTGGCTGATCAAGATCGCTTGGCGTCTTGATTCTCGAGGAAGCTGCGAGCATAGCCGCCATGAGCATCGAGAATCTGGTGTCGCAGAGGAAGAAGTTGTTCAGCGATCATGTGACAGCAACGGGAACTTGATGGAATTTGCTCACTCTTTCCACCCATTCTTCGATAGCAGGCAATTCAACATCGCCGAACCAGCTGCCCGGCTTGGTTTCCTCCTCACTCAGCGCCCATTTCCCACCGCGGTATGACTTCAACCACGCTTTGGCCGCACCGCTATCCTTTGACCAGATGGCCTTATTCAGTTTAGGGGCAGCTAGTCTGGTCATGACATATCGTCCGAACACGATGTAGTCCAAAAGGCCGGGTTTGTCGTGAGAGGCCAAGAAGCGGGGCGGGTCGCCTGCGGGACGCGCGAGGAGTGCATCTGCTTTCACGGCAGATGATCCTGAGTTGGCCACCCGAGCTACCGGTGCAGGCTGGAGGATGTGGACGAAAGGAAGCAGTGATCGACGCGTCTGTGCGAGCTTCTCAGCTGGATCGGAGATGGAATGCACACGGAGAAAGAGGATCAGCCCGTGCGACTGCTTCTTTCAACTGAATGACAAGAGCATTCATTCTCATCTGTCGATGATTCTGTACTTACCTCGATTGATGCCCTCGAACATCTTCCATCCATTGGTAATGTTCAGCTTCGCATCACTCTTCATGTATTCCCTGTCTCGAGAGGCGAATCCGTCCGCAATCTCAGCCGCACACAGTTCAAAGTGGTTCGCCCACTGCGGGTCGGAATTGCCATATCCTTCCTTGAATAGGCGGGCAATGGTGTGAGCCTGCCGGAACTCAGGGCTGGCTGTGTTGGGAGGCTCGGGTCCCGAGTAGTCGGGTGTGAAGAGCGATGGCTTGTCTGGGTATGCATGGTCCAGAAACTCAGCAATGGTGATGTTGTCGCCCACCAGCGTGGTTCCGTCGCCGTCCTTGTTGGGCACCTCGATCATGGGGACCAGGGGTCGATCGTTGGGTCCGAGGCAGTGCTGCAGTCGATCGCGGAAATCGCCAGGGGTATGACCTCTGAGCCTATCGAGTGATACATCCTCCGTCTGGAAGTCGATTCCCTTGTGGACCAGGGCCATGCGGGCGATCCAAGGGTTTGGCAGGTAGTACAATTTTGGGCCGTCTGAGGTGGCGACATCGTACAGAATCACCTGGTGGGACATCCTGAAGAGCAAGGCAAGTGTTAGCGAGTGGAGAAAGATGTGCAGAGTGGTAGTCAGTGTCAGGAAGCGTCCCCAGGGCGCCAATGCATGGCAGGGTGTCGAGTCATGCTGCTGCGTGCAAAGCGGAATGTCCGATCGGGGCAGGTTCGACTTCTACAGTACAGTACAATAGGTGCAGCACGCCCACCATTCAGGCTCAAGACCCATCATCCTCACTCTCAACGGGTAATCGTAGAGCCGCTGGGAGACAAGCGCGTCGGAGGACAGGAGCCAGCAAGCGGGTTTGCAATCTGTGGTTCTGCCGTAGATCATCATGAGCGGGGTGTCCGTGAGGAACTTGGTCTTCCTGACTGGATGGCTTGTCACGGGGATGGCAGTGGCCTCTCTCTCTGTTCTGGCGCTGGGATCGATCACCATTCGAATACTGCAAAGGAGGAGCGATGCGGAGGACGCGAAGGCTTCCAGTCAGAGCCAGAAGGATGCGAGAGGCTTCATCATCCCGGCCAGGGTGTATCATGCTCGATTCTTACCCAAGGAGTCAGCACATGCTTTTCGCTACCCAGCTCTTTATCTTACCGTCGAATTGTCAGCCTTGGAGAAGAGCACAAACCCACAAAACGGCAAGGTTTCGCGTCGAGGTCTGGACATTCCACGGCTGCTGAAGCTTCGAGACGCCAGCTCAGCATCCCAGCCATGGACGGTGTCTAACATCGATCCAAAGGAATATTACCGCTCCGAATACATCGGCATCAAGGACCCTGACCTCAGACACCGAGTCGAAGGCAGCATTCGTCTGAAAACTCTGTTCGAACTGCGGGATCGAGGCCTTATCCAGCGTGGTCCACAAGATGTGACCGCTCAAGAGGCGACGGGCCCGGATGCATTCAAGTTGGACAACGAGATTGGACAGATTTGGTCGATCACCATGCCCTCGTTGCTCGGGTTCCAAGGCATCAACCCGCTCACCACCTACTTCTGCTACGAGCCCAAATCAGACGGCAGCCGGGGTCAACTGAAGTATGTCCTTCTCGAGGTACACAACACTTTCACAGAGCGCCACCTGTACGTCCTCGAATGCGGAGTTGATGAAGACCCCGTAGATGTTCGAGCATTGGGCGCGCAGGGCGGCATCAAACAGCTCAGGCGAAGCGACTGCGACCATCAGTGGACCTTCCCTCGAACTTTCCACGTATCGCCATTCAACGATCGGGGTGGATACTATACTTGCTCAGTCAAAGACCTGGTCAATTCAGCGGCATCGAGACCCACACTCGACATCAGGGTCACCCTACTCATCCCAGATCCCAAGCTCGCATCCGACACCAAAGATGCAGCTGACGTGCCTTTGGTGAAGAAGATGGTGGCAGTTCTGACATCGCATCCGGAATCAACCGCAGACAAGCTCAATCAACTCCGCCCCGTCGAGCTCAACGCGAATAACCTCTTGCTCGCGTTCCTCCGCCAGCCCCTGGATCTCTTCCTCACATTTGCACGCATTGCATACGAAGCCGCTCGACTGCACTACGGCAAAAATCGATTGGACGTGTTTGGAAAACCAGAGATGGACGACAGAGTGGGAATGCAGCCGCTGGTCGAGTATGACGGCATCGGATGGCCGCCTTCCCTCAATCCTACCGAATTCAACCGACACAGTGACAGCTCAGATGTCACATCAACTGAGGCGGCCCGGGCAAAGTCGGGTGCTTTGGAACGCAGCGCGGCTTCGTCGACGGACTTGTTCGCCCACAGACTTCTCAATCAAGCGCTACACGCTAGCAACGAATCCAGTTCATTGTCGATTCAGGTCGATGGAGCGCCCCAATTGGAGATCACTAGTCAAGACAAGTAAGTCCTTGGGCACGGCTTCCACGGTGCAAGTTAAGGTTCATTTTGCTGACGTCGTGTTGTCTTTATAGACCCGGATTGACCATCTACGCCCGCTCAGCAGCAGTGTATTCTGACTTGCTGCTCTATCCAGCTTATTTCGCTCTTGCTGCCGGCTCTCGCATCTCCAGGCGATGGGGTGTGAGCGACGTGTCGGCCTATGCACGCGTTTTCACGGCCTTACAGTCCGCCAGCCACTCGCTTCAGCAAGACTCTAAGGCTAGCACGCTTGCAATCCGAATGGCACGCTCACTCCGAGCCTCGCATTTCAAGTGGGCAATCAAAGTGGTGTCTACCAGCTGCAATCCGTCCTTGCTTCCAGAAGTAAGGGCGGTCGAGGGTCGTCTGCAAGCCTCTGCACACGAGCCTCATCTTTTCGACACGGTGTCAGCCGCCGAGCAATGGGCAGTGGTCCGACATCTGCTCACCGCCCTTCTGATCGCCAGGGCCGAAGAAGCGGTGTTTAGACTGGTGGGAGCCAGATACGTCCGCGGTCTGGAGCCATGGTCGGAGGTCAGGCGGGCAATAGACCTGCTCGCCCAGGAAGCTGCGTCCGACCACGCTCACGAGAAAGATTCAAATGTGTCCAAACCAGCTTGGTTCTACCTCGGCAGCTCGAGGCGCCCTGCATAGCCATCAAGAACGTGAGCTCCATTATTCTACATCACGAGCAGCAAGTCCTCCCAGTCGAATCAAAATCGGAATGTCGTTTGAATGTCTTCGAAAACGACACGTTCCATTATGTACACTATATAGAAACACAACATGAACGCGCGGGAGTCAACAACGGAAGTACAGCAGATGAACGATAATAATGAGAGAGATGCTGTGTTCCATGACGAGTCTGAGAAGATCAGAACGACCAGAGGGGATAATAAGGAAAGTGTTTCGAAGTCTGATGCAAGAAAAGATCGGTCGAACGAGAACGGAGGAAAATTTCACCATCCCTCCATCTCGACTCCGGAGTCGCTGCCGTCAGAGTCGCGCTTGCCCCGAGCCCAGGTCTGGGCGCGGCGTTGAAGAAGCGTGATCGTGTCGGTCAGGTTCTCCTTAGCGAGCTCATAGGCTTCGACGGAGCCGGGAGCGTGGGAAATGATGGCATTCTGTTGAGTCGAGACTGACGAGGTCTCCGAAGCCGACGCAGAGAGCATGTCGGCTACCTCGTCCTCGGCGCTGTTTCGACGGCTGTGAGACGAAGCAAACTTCTTCGAAGGAGCTTCTGGGGTCAGAGCGGAGACGAGCACCTTGGAGTGCGCAAGAGCCAGGTAGGAGCGAATGTCCAGACCCAGCTTTGAGAGCTCAGCACGATGGCTTTCGATGGCCTCATCCGAACTGCTTGAAGGGAGGCCACGTGCATCAGCACGGAGGTAAGCGACCCATGCGAGTGTCGAGGCCGCAAGTGCGTCGACTTCATCGACGGGCTGACCCTCGTTGTGATTATAGTTGGCCAAAATGGAGGCGCGGTGCTGAAGCGCGTTGGCGTCCGCCGCTGTGGAAAGCAGAGCGTCAAGCTCCAGGGTGGCGGTGAAGCAGGCGCTGACTGGTACGCTGTCCAGCCCGGTGGCGCTGGGATAGACAGTGCCCAATCGACGCAGGACAGCACCTGCCAAGCCTTGGTTGCCACAGACCAGAGCCCAGGTGGCGAGAAGGACCTCGGACAAGACCTGGTTCGAGTACGCTCCTGCACTCGCTCCTTGCAGAGGAGCAGGGGGTGCCGTTCGGACAAGCTCGAGGACACGCTTGGTCATTGCCGATCGCTTGGTAGAATCAGCCACGATGTCAAGCTCAAACCTGGGCTTGCCGGTCGCATCCTCGTCCGAGAGGGCGGGGGTAAAGGACACCTCCATCTCGGTCTTGTCGGAAGGGCGGCGCTGCCGATTACCAGATCGGGAGATCACGTTCTCGCAAGATCCCCGGACGAGGCTAGCAAATACCTCGGACCAGGTCTGAGCAAGTTGTTGCTGGTGCAAGACAGCAGCAACGGCAGGCAGGGGCGAAAGGAAAAGGGCTCGGATCGCTTGCTGGCTGGCAGCGTGCTCTGTACCGGACAAGTCTGGTGAAGGCGGGGAAGTAGCAGCCGCCTCGCTAGCAGAGACCGTTTTGTCGGCATCGTCACCAGTGCTCTTCTCCGCAGTCACTTCGGCACCGAAGACACCCTGGTAGACGGACTCGGGAGAAGGGCACAGCGCTTCGGCCTCTTCAACGTCGAGCTTCAGGACGGCCTCGAGCCAAAGACCGGTGCTGGCACCGCCCTCGAGCATGTTCGAGCCTCCGCTACCGTTGGTGCTTTCCTCACGGACGTCTCGTGCGCGCCATGCTGCCTTGCGAGCTCGAGCCCAAGAGACTCGAGCAAGCTGTCGAGCGTGAGAAGCAAACGCCATGCGGAGAAGTGTGCTGGGGCCAACCAAAGAGCTTGCTCGCGAGGTCTCAGAGGCAGTGGAGCTGAAGTCGCCCTTGGCCATGCGCATCAGGGCGATTGCCTTGGTGGCATGCACGCGAACCGGGCTGGTCACGTCTGAGCCAACGTCGAGTCCGGCCTGGGCATTGAGGCGGCTCAATCGCTCCAGAGGCAGGAACTGGATCATGAGCAGGGTGTGAACCCGAGACATCAGCCCACCTGGTGCGCGAGAAAGGGAGCCGAGGCTGGTCTCCAGCTCAAAAAGACGGCACCAGACGGCTGCGCTCTCTCGATCCTCCTCGCTCAAGCCCGCTCGGTTGCGATCGCCCCTGCTAGAAGAACGAGAGCGCCGGCTGCTGGCTCGAGGGCGGGACTGAAGACGCAGGCGAGAGCGGGATTCGATCCAGAGGGTCTTCAGCAGCAATCCAGCCACGGACACACTGCTGCTGATCACGTTCTGCGGTGCAGAAACGTATGTTCGGAGGGCAACATTCAGATCCTTGCTCTCAGGCCGGTGGGTGGCCATGGCGGAGAGCAGACTCCGTCGACGTTGAAATCGGAGCTCTTGCTCTTCGGCAACTTCGTCCTCGTGACTGATGCTGGCGCGGGTCTTCGACGACCGGGCGGATGCACCGCTTTGCGCCGGGCTTGAGAAGAGAACGAGAGAGATGTACGGCCAAAGGAAGTAGACCAGGCACGCAATAAATGCCACACCTCGCAGGACCTCGAAGAGAAGGACGTGCGATGGCAGGTGGGCGTGAGGGATAGCTGTTCCGTGTCCGGCAAGGATGTGAGATCCCGCTGCACTGGAGGCAATCGCTGGATTGCTGCCCATGCGCTTGACGAGCTCATGGCCAGCCCCAAGCACCCGAGCACCAGAGTTGGCAACGACCCGTTGAGTCAGCTCGGCTGAAGTCAACGAATGTACCGCTCCAGTACCTGCCGCAGCTTGTGTCGCATGATGATGGTGGTGCTCGCGAGCTGCACTGCCCAAGAACGAGAAGCCGAGGAATACAGCCATCAGATACCGGGGTCCACCATTACCAGACTTGTCCGATCCTGAACCGGGCGAATGTCCGTTTGAAGTAGGGGTGTCCTTGTTCCCTACTCCTCCAAAGAAATCGGTTCCTTGTTGAGCGGCAGCGGCAGCGGCAGCTACGGCCATATTTGACAGGAAAGGGTTGGCTGCCATGGTAGCAGGGTCGTAACCGCCGGAGAAGGAAGTAGGACTGTGCTGTGGGCCGAAAGGATTTGGGTTGAATCCGTTCATAGGCATTGGGAACGGCATGCCGTTGGGTGCGGGTGCACCATTGCCGTTGAATCCAGTAAAGGCTGGGTGTCCATTTTGCATGGGAGCCTGGGAGATGAAAGATTGGTGAACTGGGCCAGATGTCACCATTTGGGACAGGATCGAGTCGGGAGCAGGTGCGGCCGAGGTGGGTGCAGAGTCATCTTCTTGGTCACCATCGTCCTCATCGTTCGCCTCTCCCTCTCCACCGTCTCCCTCGCCAGCCGCAGCTGCAGCGGCATCTCTTGCGAATGCATCCTCTTCCTCTCTCTCTATCTTGCGAGAGGCATCGTCGATCCGGCCGGCAAGCAGAGGCTCCATCTGGAGCTCCCACATTTCCAGCAGCTCTTCACCGCCCTCAAGCGAGTAGATCAGCTGACGGAGGGCATCCACTTGGACGGAGAGTCTGATTTCCCGAGCTTTGAGATAGCGGATGTATTCGGTCGCTTTGCCAAGCACAGTGGCCTTGTTGAGCTTGGTGGCGGCGGAGACACCGTCGACGAGGTCGTCGTTGTCCTTGCCTTTCTTCTTGCCCTTGGCGCCAGTCTTCTTGTTGGCCGCCGAGTTGACGGCGTTGGCTGCGGTGGAGAGCGGGTCCGATGGGGCGAGTGATTGACGAATGCGATATTCACGCAGAGCGGGGACAGCATTTCGGAGAGCTGCGATACGATCGTTGATGTTGTTTCGGTATCTGCGCTCAATGGCATTGTGTGCTACCTTCTTCTGATGCTTGAGCGAGGAATTGGCGCCACTTCCCGAGTGTTGCGCTGACGAGCCTCCACTGCCGTTCTTACCAGAGGAAGAATTGAAGTCGGGCAAGTTTTCGCTGGAAGGCGACTTCTTGACGGTAACAGATTGGTGCGCAGCGCTGGCTTTGAGAGATTCGAGAAGGGCGTGAGCGTTGGCATTGGCTGAGAAGGGAGAATGAATGCGTCAGCGATCTCGCTGTATGCTGTGTCACAGGCGAATTGAGAGACTTACTGCCTGCCTTGAGATGTGGGAAGAGATCGGAGGTATCTGCAATACCTGTCGACGCCCGCTTTCCTGTTCTGGCCCTCTTGATTGACTCAGAGGTGAACGAAGCGTTGTGCCCGGAGTCAGAGGAATCTGAGGAAGGCTTGGACCGCTTGCTGCCGGTCTTGGCGGTGTCATTGGGGTCCTGGTTGCTGAGCATGGACTGGTTGGAGAGATGAGCTGGTGCAATCATGCCGCCAGCGCTGGGTGCAAAGGGGGCGTTTGGATTAACCAGGCCGGACAAGGATGCATTTTGAAGGAGCATTGCGGGATCAAATGAAGGCTGCGAGAAGTTGGGCTGTGGCTGCGACGCTGGTGGTTGTTGAAGTTGAGCAGCCACGTTGCCATTGCCGAAGGGGAATGAGAGATTCCTGAGCTGATCAAAGTGCTGCTGTTGCTGCTGAAGTTGTTGCTGCTGTTGGAGGATGTACTGCTGTTGCAATTGAGCATGTTGGAGCAGCAGGCTGAGAGGCGTACCGCCTGATGCTGCCATAGCCGCGGCGGCGGCGGCCGTGTTGGCTCGGGGATCCATGCCGTTGCTGTTGGAGGGGGAGCCAGAAGCACCGGCGTCGACAGTAGGCTTGGTGTTGAAGTTGAAATTGGGTGGGGAGGTGGCCGAGGAAGACATGTGTAGAGGCGAGGCGTCCAACACAAAATCGTTGAAACTCGAGGGCGGGGAGTCGTGCTCGTCGCCTGAGGAGTGCGAGGAGGGGGCCGTGTTCACGTTGTTTCCGAAAGACAGGTCGGAGAGGGCGGCCGAGTGAGGGCCGGAGCCACTGGATGCAGCGCTGCTGAAGCTGCTTCCGTGGGCAGCGTTTCCCGCCAACAGGGATCGGAGAAAGAGGTCGTCCTGGTTGTTTCCGCCGGTCGTCGAACTGTATGCTGGGAACGAGAAGGTGAGGGGCGAGTTCATCTTGTTGTTCTCGTTGTTGCTGTCGTTGCTTTTGTGCTTGTTGGTTGGGAGAGCCTGGCCGAAGTATGATTGAGCCGCAAGGAGCTGTCTTGGACTGAGAGGTGGATGGTCGCCCCGTGGTTGATGTTGTTGTTGCTGCTGCTGCTGCTGGTGGTGGTGGTAGTGTGGTGGTAGTGGTAGAGAATGAAGAGGAGGAGGATGTTGAGGAGGGTGTTGATATGAAGTCATGATCGACTTGAAGCTTGGTCTCCTGCTACGGCAAAGAAGGGACGGATGGATGGGGTGATGGTGTGAGTAGGCAAAGCGGAAGTGGATGAGCACCCAAGAAGGTGGGATGATTGGAGTCGATCAACCTAGGCAAGACTCGGTGAGTGCAAAGGCTGTGTGAGTGGTGACAATAATGATCCCACCTGCGCGTCCTTTCTCTCTCTGTGTCTTGTCGCTCTGTGTCTTTCTCCTGTTTGCCTCAGCGCCGCCAGACTGACTGACAACCTCAACTCATGTTCTGGACCGAGTAGCAGGTGGGACGACTGCCCAATGTGGCCTGATTTCCAAGCTAAGGTTCGGCTGCCCGATTTGATCCGCCACGTGGACAAAAGCTCGGCCGAAATCTCAGAGGTTTTCATTTTGAATTGCTCATCATTTTTTGAGTCCAAAATTTCCTAGGTTTTCGCCGCCGATCTGTTATCTAATTATCCGATGAACCCACCAACAGCTGGCCAACACCTTCTCTGCCGTCTGCAGCACCGTGCACCCAACACCAACACGTTGCGAGCGCATCCATGATGATCACGCGGCAATGACGACCGCATCGCCAAGCATAGGATCAGCCGCTGTGCTGACTGGGGCCGCAGCCTCGGTGACAGGCACTTCCTCATTCACCAACAGCCGCCAGTCAAGATCAAGGACAGCAGCAACGACCCCCGCACATCAGGGCCGTCCCTTCTCGCTGTCCCCCTTCCCACACTCCACCTCCACCAGAGCTCCACGGGACAGGAGCACCAGCAGCTACCATCAGAACATCGGTCGGCGACCCCGATCTTCCAGACAGGAAAGGGAAGATGACGAACCAGAGATCATCGTCACCGTCAGAATCCACGAACGATCGTACTCAGACCAGGAAGTCATCATCTCCGCGGAATGCATTACCCTGCTTCCTGCGTTCTCATACGAGTCAGACCTCGTCGAGCTCATGCCTATAACGCCCGATTCCACTGAAAATCAAGCGGGATCAACGTCTGCAGCGGATCCAGACGCTTCTGACTCTAACCACGAGCACCTCGGCGTAGGCTCCTCCTCTGGAGCAAACAGCAACCACAACACAAGACATCGCAGCAGGGCCAGAGATAGAGATCGGGATAGAGCTAGACACTACAACAAGAAAAATCCCACATACGTCGATAAGCGGGGAAGGTCGCGAAACCCTCCCACCCATGATCATCATCACCATCATCATCATCGCCATGGCAAGAAGGACACAGCTCCCAAATACTTTCTGTTCAAGGCAAAGCCTGATCCGTCTCCTCACGATCAGCGATTCCAGATCAGCGTTCATGACTCCATAGCCAACGCCTTTGGCTTCAAGGCGTACTCTCGCGCTCGCATTCGCAAAGTCTCCTCCCAGCAGGAAACCCTCGACCATATCGAGCTCACCTTTCGAGAACAGTACGTCGGCAGGGCAGAAATGTGGCGCCTCGCCATGAGTCTGGAGGATCGGTGCGTCTACGTCGGTCAGAAAATCAACTTTGCAGGCATAGTCAGAGCGACTGTGACCAGATTATGGATCAATGAAAGGAGAGTCCATTGCGGATACGTAGCTGCCAACACCAAACCCATCTTCCGCTCCGAATCGGCCAAGATCAATCTCTTCATCCAGCTTGCGAGGGAAATGTGGGAATTCGATGAAGACGGAGAGCTTTATTATGAGAAATGCCTGACTGGCTTCATCCCAGCCCTGCTCAAGCGATGGAGAGCAGCGGAAACAAACCACGTCATCAGCGTCATCTTGTTCGCACGCGTCTTCTACGATGAACACGAAGTCGTCATGCTCCGTCAAAGACATCCGAGCAATGTCAATGGGGATCCAACGAACCCTGCGTCGACGCATTCTGCCCCTGAGATCCCCATTCGACAAGATGCACAAGGCAGATACTACGCCGACTACTTCAAGGTCGTACTCGATCTGGAATCCCATCCCGACTGGGCAGGCGTCATGGAGCATCTCAAGGAGGAGTTTTTCCGATTTCAGCATGACATTCTGCTCATCCGAAAGCCACATCACTGCGATCTGAACTCTACCAACGCCCCAACCTCAGACACACTCGAGACCGAGAAGTCGCGCATCGTCCAGGAGACGCCTCTTTACAAGTCTGGATATCAAGACAGTCGGGCACTACGTCTCGTGCTTCGGGAACAGGTAGCACTTGCGGGCTCACTCTCGTACTCGTATGAGGGCTCCATCCTTGAAGCTATCAATCTCACCCTAAATCCCTTCGACGAGCACTTTATCGATCGCGACCTGACCAGAACCGGACTGAGCTTGATCTTTGTCACGGCCGGCACAGGCCACTTTGAGGTCGACAAGAAGATGCTTCGCGTCACAACGGAGCGCATGATCGAATGTGGTATTGGGTTGGACCTGGTCTGTCTGACGAAGATGCCGCTTCACAGTGTACCCCTCTTCAAGTTCCGAAGTGAGCTACCGGATCCAGTGGACTATCACTACCCAGACAGATGGGATCAAGCCGGCACAAACTTTGGAAGACCCCCGACGGCGCACCGGCCGTCGATCCCGACCACGGTGGCCCACCCACAGCTTTGGGCTCCCAAAAATGCTACTGTTCAAGCACCCGATCCCCTGTACTTCGACTCGGCCCGAAGCAGTGTGTCAGGCAACTCTGCACTGCAGTCGCCACAGATCACCACCAGTTCAGCAGCGTCAACCTTTGGACGAGCTAGTACCAATGCAGCAGCGATTGCGGCCGCGATGTCGTCCTCAAACATGAGCAGTGGTACCGCCAACACAATTTCCGCTGCCGCAGGGCGGGCTGCGACAGCGGCAAATGCACCGAGCGCGGCCATGCCCGTTAAAGGGGCAGCAGGTCAAGCTTCGTCCCAGTCCACTTCACACGGAACCAAGACGCAAGCACAATACTCCAAAGCGAGCGTACCAGCATCCACGTCCTCACAGCAGGTGATCACAAGCGGCAAGCCGCACTCACCCCACCATCTTAACCTGAATCTCCTTGGCCCCTCCCAAATCGAGTTTTACTCGATGCCGCACTGGATCGACTGCTCCTTTTACAATCTTCAGATGGATAAGCCATTCCGCGCCGACAGGTTCGTTCCTCGATGTAAAATGTTCGAGGTGCAGATGATGGGCATCATGGAGAACGAGCTGGCGGATATCTCGATCCCGTATCTGGACGAACGGGTGCCGGTGAAGGTTGCTGGAGGCGGCCCGAACGGCAAAGGTGGCGGTAAGAACAGCATGCCCGGAACTCCTGGAGTCGGACTCCCGCGGTTGAGCAGCAAGATTGGCGCGGGTGCTGGGTTGGTCATGCCCGGTAGCTCTACAGTCATGTCGCCGTACGGTCTTGGGACCGGTTATGGCAGCTTTGGGCTCGGCACGACGGCGGGAGCGACGCTGACCAATGCAAACATTGGCCTTGCTGCGGCAGCGGGAGCACAAAGAACATCCAAATTGAGCTCCACCAACTCGATCGCGTCATCGACAACGAGCAATGCCGCTGGTGGAGGAGGAGCGGGATCGTATTTCGATGACATGCCGGGAGGTGGGAGCACATCAAACGTGCTTCAAGAACGCAAAGAGCGAGCGGAGCGTCAGCTTGCTCGGGACCAGTTCGACGAAGAGCTATTCAGGCCTGCTGAACCTGCTCACACCTCTGGCCTCATCAATGCGCAGGGTCAGGTGGTACTGTACGGCACAGGAGCGGATCCCAGAATTTTGGTTGGGGAAGGACCGAGTGGAGCTGCGGGAGCCGCGCCTGCCGCATACAAACCTTGGAGCGGATCTACTGACAGTCAGCAACAGGTGTACGCTGGTCAAAGTCCAAGCCGAGTCCCACCGGGGATGCGCGTATCAGCTCAGCCGAGCCGTCCGCAGTCGCCTCGTCCTATCAGTTCTCGTGTGCCTCACCCATCGGTAACGGTTCACAAGAGGGATGAGCCGTCGAGCATTTCTCCTGAGAAACATCCGTTGCCCCCTGCGTCCCGTCGCGTCACCTTACTTTCTACGAATGACCGACGACAGCCGGTGTCAAGTCGTATCGCCAACCCTGCTGGCGCTGCAGGAACGCGACCAACCGTGAACACCAATGACAGCAATGCCAGCAATACCGACGCAAATGAGCCAACCTCCCCGGACTCGACGACGGTGACGGACAGTCCATTCCGACCTTTCCGTTTGCTGATGTCTCGAACAGCGTCTCAGGCGGGATCGACCTACTCTGTAACGAGTACCACCCCTACCGTCCGTCGAGGACGAGCGGCGCCAGGGACCTACGACTGGATGGGCAAGGCCATGCCAGCAGAGGCAACTCCTGACTCAGCCGCTGTCATCTGGATGCCTAATGGTATGAAGGAGGAGGATGGGAGCGACGGGCATGGTGAAAGTGCGGACGAGAGTACAAGTACTACAGCCAGTGGCGCCGCACGATCGCAGCGGCATGAACAGAACACGACAACAAAGTCTTCAGACGCAAATTCGAGCTCCGTATCGAACTCGTCAAAACTGACATCAGGAACGGATGCGAGAGCAGGCTCGCCATTACCTCCAGTCTCCCCGCACGCCTCGCTGGTGGTTCGCAGATCAAGGCCAGGTTCAAGAGACAGTCCTGCCGAGAGAAATTCGCCCATCTTCAAAGGGCGGATACTGTCACCGGCTCCTCCGCCAGGACGCCCTCAGAGCGCCATACTGCCTCAGGAAGTGAATCCTATTCGGAACGCTGCTGCGGCACACCAACACCCGGCGCCGAAGAGCATGGCCGACCTGTTGCGGCGTGGCCTGTCTTGGTGGGGTGCAGGCAGTGGTCCTGCGTCCCCAACTTCCACGAGACCGTCTGCATCAATACATAGCGTGGAGGTCGCAGGATCTTCCTCGTCCTCTGCGTTGGGGGCCAAGTTGGACACCTCTGGTGAAGCATACAGAACGCTACAAGAGAAGCTGACAGCAGCCGCTCGATCGACTTCTTCTGTCTCTGGCGGACATCACGCAATTGGCCCCTATCTTCTCGGTGCAGGAGGGGCAGTAGGAGGGACTTCATCGACGTCAAAGAAACGGCCTCCGACTCGCCCTTCCGTCTCCATCACGAGCCCGGAGGTACCGAAGGTCATCAACCCTCGTCAAATAAGTGTTGATATCAAGAAGAAATTCCGGCCCTCCCACCCTTCACTGGCGACGAGCCCCACCTCGACGCCGATAGCGATAGGCCCGCAGACTCCGACATCTCGGACCTCACAAGATCACATACATGGGCAGTCACAACGAGAAGTGTGGGAACAAAATGCCCAGGAGGCTGAGAGGGTCCGCCAGGGTGCTCTTGAATCCGAGCGCGCTCGACAGATGATAGCTGCCCAAATTCGAATCGAGAAACAGACTCTCGTCAACCCTTCAAATCCTCACAAAAATCGAGCCACGTTCTCCAGCCAGCTCGGACGGTGGCAGCACTTGTTCCCGACCCGAACGAATCGACACACTGTGAAATGGCTGTCTATGACCAGTCCAGCATGTCTTCCATTGACGACACTCTATCTTCCTCTCGAAGCGGATTTGGCTGCTCACTGGAAAGAATCACCCTACACCATAACAGCCAGCACGGACGCACATTCCATTTTGACGAAGCGAAACGCGACCACGGCTCCTGCTGTGGCCATCGTTCGCGAGATGGCGTCCCAACGGCTCGCGCAAGGATTCCAGTTCATTGTGCCCAGTGCGGGATGGAACAACGACGAACATCTCGCTTCGCTGCGCGCTTTCGACTCGCGCAGCAGCCGAAACTTTGTGTTGAAACATCATCCTTCAGACCTGTTCCAAGCCGGTATACTGACCTCGGGCCACCCCGTCTTCTTAAGTCTGCCGAACGAAATTCATCAGATCTGGTGTGACCAAGGTCTGGTCAAAGTCAAGCGTTATCTCCGAAACACAGAATATGACACGAGCCCCATCGAATATGCTTGCTTCATCTGGCCGCGCAACTCTCCAAGCTACCAGACCGTACATGCGTCCTTCAAGTATCCCGACTCCGCGGCATACGACTGGAACTACCTGGACTCGATCATCTCCGGAGTCGAAGAGCCTCGATTCACAGAGTCACTTCGATACTGGCGGACAAGATTCGTAGTCGTGCCCTCCGAGGACCCGCCGAAGGAAGGCAAATCGGCCAACGGCTTGCCACTTTCAGATGAAGAAGTTCGTCTGATGGGTATGGACAAACTGGCAGATCTCTTTATGAAGGCACGCTTCCGCTTCCAGGCCCAACATCCGGGCGAACGAGGCCGAGCGAACAAGGGATGGGACCTCCGCTTCTTGCCCACCTCTCTCGATCCCGCCGCGAGTGTGCATGACGAGAACTTCATGCGCGCACTGGAACAATTTGTGCAGGAGCGAGCAAAGGAGCGCGAACGCGACACTGGCGTGCCCGCCAAGGGCAAGCGGATTGTCGATCTGGATCTGGCTGAGATTGTCAAAGAGATGTGGAAAGAAGATGGCCTGAAGATCCACGATCGACTTTGGCATCGAATCTGGTACTCGGACGCTTTCACAGGGGCCGAATTTGTGACATGGCTCTGCCGCAAGTTTGACGATGTCAAGTCGAGAGAGGAAGGTGTTGAATGGGGCACAAAGCTCCAGCAGCTGGGCCTTTTCGAGCATGCGGGGAAAGCCCGTGCTTTCATTGACGGCCATGCTTTTGTGAGTATTTGTACTTCTGCTGGTTGAACATAAGAACAGAGGCTCAGACTCTCCCTTGCCCCA
Organism: Tilletia horrida; assembly: GCA_001006505.1. Lineage (NCBI taxonomy): Eukaryota > Fungi > Basidiomycota > Exobasidiomycetes > Tilletiales > Tilletiaceae > Tilletia > Tilletia horrida. The sequence continues at coordinate 198,787 of LAXH01000010.1, forward strand.
TGTAGTACTCGGTTCGTCCGGAGTGGGCAAGCTCTCAACCCAGCAAGTGGTACAACAAAGCAAGACAGCACCAGCAGACGCATTCTGCTTCTCGCAAGCCTGAAATGTCGGACGGTAGCCCTGCGGCTCACAGGCGACGTCGAGTACAGATGAGTCACACTCTCTACGTCGACTTAGCGTCAGGTCGCAAGAGTGACCGATACGAGACAGCGATTCTCCACCATGACATTGCACACAATCCAGGTGAGTGAGATCGCCACTTGTACATCCTCCGGGACACTAGAACTGATCAGCCGTTTGTGTTTCTTATTTTTGTTTTGCTTCAGCCAACGGTTTCAACTTCCAAGTCCATTGGTTAGGAACTACGGCGCGCTTCGTAGAAGACACGATCCGGAATTGGACAGCCACTGTCGAACGATACGGTCTGAGGCTGATTGAGGCCCCGGTGGGTCAGATCAAGGATATATCGAAGCACAACCCCTTCCAAGCGCCCATGCACATCAAGCTGGCGGTGGCCCCTCCGCCGATCGAGTCCTACGCACACTTGCTGCCCGTGCATGTCATTCCAGAGCAATACTTTGAGTACGAGCTGCTGCGAGGCTTTGGCTTCATCTTGGATCAGGAGGCGGCCGATCGGTATCCTGACAACATAGAAATCGTCTACGAGAGTCGACCGCCTCGCTTCGACTACTCTCAGTTTGTGCATCGATCGGGTATAGCCTTTGTGCAGGTGGTGGGTGGAGAAGCCGGATTTTTGTGGTGAGTGTGGTGAATATACCGATCTCGGGCTGGAGGCGTGATGGTGTTGATTTGAATCTTTCAACTGCGATCGTACATGTAGGCTCAACAATCGACTGTTCACGTCTCATTTGCCGGCAAGTTCGCGCGTTCAAAACCAGCGGGCGGCATCCAGGGGAGGAGCCGATCTGCTGGCGCAAACCCCCACAGCAAATGTGACAGCCCAAGCTCAGGCGGATGCGGAGCTACTGAGGCAAGATCTCACCGAGTTCTGTGCCGACAGGGAAGAACTTCTGTTCTTCTATGAGGAAGTCAGGCAGAAGCTACAAGAGCGAGCTGATTCTGCCAGGCAGGCGCAGGCCAGCGCGATCCCTGCCACACCGGTCCCAGAAGGTACCGATTCCGCGGCGATAAAGAGGAAGCGTCACAAAGATTCCGACATACTTTGGGCAAAGTGAAGAAACATGCTGCGGGGTGCGGAGAGCTCCAAATTGCACTTGCTGCTTGAACCCACATGCTCTATGCAATGGAATGAAAACCTCTCAACGTCTAGTGCACAAGTATTTGGTGTGAGACGACACATCCTTGCACCATTGGGTTCTGTTTGAGCCAGATGGGCCATACCGTATGTTTCCACCCACTCAAAGAGAATGAGCCGCTTACAATGTAACAAAAGCGTGATTGCGTAGGTACTAGGGTGTATGCTCAAGATTTTGATAGCTTCAGTCCTCCGCGGGTGGAGACGGAGCGGCATCTGATTGCCAACCAGAGTCCTCGTCAGTCCACTCTGAATCAAACTCCTCCTCGTAATCTGATTCGTTGGGACACGGCTCCATCTGCGCCACCTCCCCTTCGACATCTTCTGCATTCACCTCCTCGTTGCGACCGTATCTGCCAAAATGAAGAGGCTCGCGCAGGGTCAAACACAAACATGACAAGAGTGAAGGAGAGATGGAGAGCTTAAAAGGCCCACTTACACCAAGCATTTCCACAGCACTTCCAAGCAACACATTGCCTCTTCGCCCTCTGAGAAGGGTCTGTACGCAGGAGGGACCACGACTTCGGACATCCTGATGCGCAACTTGGTCGATGGTGGCGAGGCGCCAGCTTGATTGCGGAATTCGACAAGGTCGGCCAGTGGCGCTTGACAGAACTGTTCGAATTCTGAGGCGATTCGTAGCTTGGGCAGCGGGTACGTCGGCCGTCTGTCGCGGCCCAAGCATTGCTCGCAGCGGTGTACATAGTCGGGTGTGTGGGTCCAGACGAGATGGAGCTCTTCGAGATGGTCGAGGTAGCCTTCCTTTTGAGCCCTCGATAATGTCGCATGTAGATACTCGATCGCCCCGTCTCTCTCCTCGATCTCAAATTCGTGGACACTCCGAGCCATCTCAGCAAGGTTGATTTCGTCAAAGGCGTAGACGAAGCCGAGGGTCAATTTCTTCACATTCTTCGGAAGCCGTGAGAGCGCCTGGAACATGGCATTTTGCTTCATGTTGATGCCCCTTGGCGGCTCGTGCATGCAGTCGAGGTCAAACAGGTTGTCGACGAGTAAGGTGACTTCTTCGAGACTGTGCAATTGATCCCATAGGATCCAATCGAGCTGCCTGATCTGCATAAATTCGAGGATGAGGTGCTTGAGCTTGGGCATGCGAGCAAAAGCAAATTGTTTGAGGACGAGGTGCGTCCCGACAGTGTCCATCCGGGTTCTTCGCGGTGTCATCCGATATGTCCTCACGGTTCCGTCGCAGTCTACAGGCAGGGTCGTGTGATGATCTCTACGCTTGTGAGCTCTGATACGCAATGCATACATGTCAAGGGAAAAGAGGTGTAAAGGACACGGGACTCACGATTGACAGCGATGGCCAGCTCCTCGATTGTGTCCTTGCATTGCTGGAGGATGGTGGTATATGCTTGACAGTCCATGGCAGCCTTGCCCTTCAGTCTCACGACTGGGTCGAGGTGAATTTTCTTGACAAATGCAGCTTGCTCCGGGTACATTTGAAGCTGTTTTGCTAGGAACAGCGCCGAGATGTCCACGTTCTTGTGCGGATCGTCAAAGTCTCGGTCCTCTCTTCTGAGGGCGTCAGGGGTCTGTGCGGAGGAGGCATATCCGAAGTGTCGAGGCAGACGGATCTCGCGATAGAGATAAGGGATGACCAGCTTGTGGAAAAGCTTGCTGACGAGGATCAGTTTTGAGAGTTCTGCGAGGTAGCGGTTGTATCCTTGGTGGTTGCGATGGAAATGAATGCTTTCTTCGGGTGCAATGCTAGTGACCAAGTGCTGTAGGATGAGCTGGACGAGCTCGACAGGCAGAGATGAGAACTGGACTGAGTCACTGCCCATTCGTGAGCGCTTCGCAGTCGATGCTCCAGCGTGGTCGCCGCTCGTCATTGAGCGCTTGATCATCGCCTCTCTCTCAAAAGAAGCTGTCGGTGTTGGTCTCGTTGGATGGTTGTGCGCTCCTGCTGGATCTCCTCGAACCCTTTTCGAGGCGCTTCAATAAACGCCACATGCTTCCCGCTTCCGACGTCTTATCTCATCTTTCCGATCCTGCACCGCCCACTTTGCCCAGGCGACACCTGTTCGCATCACACACCAAGATTGGGGCATCCTCGTTCTGGGCAATCATTGTACAATCCTCACCATGTCGCTAGCAGATCCTTTCCCGCTTCCATGGTACATCTTCTTCGGCATTGTAGAGCCCATCTCCGTCTTCGCTGGAGCCACATATGCTCTGGCCTTCCAACAGAAGTGAGTGGAGGCAAAAAGGCAGACTACGGATTTGGAATCAACCTGATCTTGCTGCATTTCTATCCCTTTCCCCTGTAGATATCATTATGAGCTGGTTCCTCCCGCTTTTGTCGTCTCAAAGCCCAAATTGCTGACCAAGCTGGTCAAGACGGCGCAAGGTTCGATCCTGCCGCCACTGGATGCACCTACCTCCATGGGCCTGTCCCAGCTGGGTTCCTGCTACATCCTGATCATGCTCAACTCGGCCCTGATGCTGTATGCATTCCGGACCTTCATCAAGGACCCCATCGCTCTCCGCAAGGTGCTGGTGTACTTCTTTGTCGTCCTCGGCGTTGCAGACTGTGAGCCTTGATGAGTACATGATTGAATCCGGGGCGTCCTTACTGAACCGGTTATTACTTGACGTTGTTGACCAGGGACGCACATTGGCTTGACCTTCTTTGGTCTGCCTGGAAATAGTCAGGCGGAAAAGCTGGCGCTTCTGATGCGTCCTGAAGGATGGAACTCGTTGGTGAGTATCTGCCCACATCCGAAGGATCAGCAGAATTCATGCTGATCTTTGGAGAATTCATCGTTCAGCTGTTCGGAAACATTGCCATCACCCTGATGTTGTTCTGCGTGAGTGCCAATGCCGAGCGCGAAGCTGTCAATGCTGGAGCTGACAGGACGTCGTCCTCCATCCGCAGTGCCGACTTGGATGGTACCTGAGCCACGGCCGAGCCGCACCGAAAGTGAAGGTCAACTGAAGTCCCTGTTTCGGCCAAAGGTCTCCCTTCATCTGTGCGATCTGTTGGATTTTCGAAATGGATCTTACTCCTGGATGGCTATCAGGTAGCCGGCTGCAAGTGCACAGACCCGACGTGGCCGGACATACCATTAGCTTTGTGTGTCCGACATCAGCTGTAGGGCAATGTCAGAAGCTGCGACTGTGGAAAGAGAGTGACAGTGAGTCAACGCGTGGGTTTTTCGAGGCAGGATGAATGAAGGTTTTGAAAGTGTGAATGTCCTTTGCCCCACGGTGCTCCTCCACTCTGGGAATCTTGGTTCACACGCATTGTTCACTTGCACACAACAGCACACAGCACGACATCGGGGCAGGAGGCCCATTGCAGCAACAGCAGCAGCAGCTCCGGGGGGGACACCACCATGTCGCGTGACGGGCCCGAAGTGGTGCGTCGAGTTGCAACACTTTCATTTGTGTTTGAGGTCAAACAAACCACTTTGTAGGAGAGCTCGGAAATTTCCGAACCCTCCTTCGCTTAATTAGGGAGAAGAGTGCATCTAAGTTTACTGGTGGTTAGCACTGAGGCGTCGAGATAAGGCGAGGCGATAAGATCTTGGGGGTGAAGCCTTTCACACCGAAGGCTTCGGAGCCGGCGTGCCTCGGTGTGTTGGCTGGAAGAGGTGAGGTTGGTCTCTGGTCGTGGTGGGATGGTGGATGCGGAGACAAAGGGATTGAGGATCGCCAACCAGCGGGACGAGTCACATCCTGCTGAACCCGCATCGCCGCCGGTTGATGTGCATTGGCCCGAGGGTGGGTGGGAAGATGCCTGCTCACCAGCTGCACAAAGTGCACCTCGGTGGCAGGTCCAGCTTGGATAGGCTCGTCTTGGCAAGATCCAAAGTCAGGCACATCGGCCATGTTAAAGTTAGCAGCATGTCCTGCCCACAAACAATGCTTCCAAAGTTCCCATCTCCTGAGTCCTGACTGTCGACTGACAGCCTTCTGTCACCCATCCCGGCTACGGCTCCGTAGCTCATCCTTCTCAATCTCATCTACGCTAGGAACCCGTATCGGTCTACACACTACATAGGTAGGTAATTGTGAGCATAGAAACGAACCCGATTCCTGGCACCGCAGGACCCTATGGTCAGACCCTCGACCAAACAGATGGGAAGCAAGGGCAGCACATCATCCCCCGTTTGGTGTCAATAATAGCTGACAGGAACAAAAGCTCCTAGCGCCTCCTTCCTCTCGCTCATCTTGCACAAGCGCCAAAGTGCGTCTCTTCCACAGGAACTGCCTTGCTATGTATCCATCACCGACGTCTCCCTTGCTTATCAACAGAAGGGACATCCCAAGGTTCATCCACCTTTTCAAATTGGCAGCATGAATCCCGTAGCACGGAAACGTCGCAGCAACGCAAGGTTCCAATCTTATGCGTTCCCTTCGGCTCGGTGCGAGCCAAGTCCGCAGGCAGGCACAGCTATCCATCCATCTGCCACTACTGCTGATCCACGGCCTCCTTAGTCACGAAACCCATGACTTGATCATTCGCAACATCGATTGTTCCCTCAGTTTGCCGGGTGTTCCGTCTCATAGTGACGGAGCAGCAGTATCAGTCAAGGCGATGTTAGAACGCCTGCGACATGGTTCGCAAGATTTCCCTGGCAGTCAATGCAACTCCCTAGCTCCCAACCCCACGACCCGCATGAATTCATAGCAACACTGCTCCAGGTTTGCCGGATCATCTTGCATTATCTTCCCTCCTGACTCTCCCATCTTCTGACATGCCATGCTCCATATTCCTCGCTAGCTAGGCTGACCACGGCATCCATCCTCCGAGCCACCAGGCATAAAAGGCGACCTGCTCCTTCTTGGAATGTACGCAGTGTTTGCTCCCACAGCTCGTCTTTGCCCCGCTCCCTTTCCCATCCCCTTTCCTCTTGCTTCTTACCTAACACCATGGTTGCCCCCAAGACTCTCCTCAGCAGCTTCGTCGCCCTCGCCTTGACCGGAACAGCTTTTGCTGCCACTGTCGGCCCTCGCTCAGGCATCTTCAAGACGGCTCCCCTGATTGCTCCTCAATGGCAGCAAATCGGCCAGGCTAATCACGCCCTCGACTACACTCTGACCTTCACCCTGCACCCCGCCAACCAAGATGGCCTGACCCAGCGAATGCAGGAAATCTCGGCTAGCGGTGGCCCTTGGCTCTCTGCCGAAGAAGTCGCGTCCTACGTCGGCCCCAAGGCCGAAGACCTCACCGCGCTCCAGACCTACCTCAAAAGCCAAGGAATCGCCGACAGTGCCATCTCCTACTCTGCCGCCAAGGACACTGTCACCGTTCAGACCACCGTCGGCAAGGTGGCCGAGATGTTTGCCGCCGACATGCTCAGCTTTGTCCTGTCCGGAACGAGCCCGGTGGCCCGCGCCAAGTCGATCACCATCCCTGCCGCCATCTCGTCGGCCGTGCTCGATGTGGCTCCCATCCTCAACTTTGGTCAGGTGTTCAAGATCCCGACCAAGAAGGCTGCTCCTTCAGACTTCAACGTGACCCTCGCCGAGCGCAGCACCACTGGATGCTCCACCAGCCAAGTCACGCCCACTTGGTGAGTACAAGTCTTGTTTGCCCCAGATACCGCTATGCCACCGGGCTTTAGACTGACTGAGCTTGATTGTCCTCTTGGGCAGCTTGCGCAACCTGTACCAGACCAGCGGCTACACCCCTGTCACATCCACCGAGGGTGTCACGGTGCGTATAGACTCAATGTCAATACCGGGGCGTCGCTGTTGGCTGATAAAATGGCGTCTTTCTGTTTAAACAGGTCATGGGCTACATTGACCAGTACGCCTCGCAATCAGACCTGACCAGCTTCCTGAACAGGGTAAGCAGGCTGCAATTTTGGCAATCAGAGATGAAAAATAGACTGAGCATGTATCTTTTGCTTTGAACAGTACCGCCCCGATGCTGCCAGCGCCACCCTCAACATCCAGACCACCGCTGGCGCAGTCAACGACCAGTCCAACCCTGGTGGTGAGTTACCTTGCCGAAAGCAGAGGTTGGTCCCAACAAGGCAGGCGAACCTGACTGGGTTTTGAACTGCACACAGACGAAGCCAACCTCGATGTTCAGACGGTCGTCTCTCAGAGCTACCCACTCAAGACTGTGAGTGCCCGAGCGCGGCCTGGGACGCAGGATGTATGCATTTAGGAATAGAACAAGCACGGCTAAAACTGTGTCTTCCATTTCGACACAGACTTTCCTCGGATACGGCAACTCGAACACCGCAGGTGACATCTTCAGTCTCACTTTCCAGTGAGTACACGTTGCGGACCGGGCACTCCGGGGCGACACAGCCAACCTGATCCGCCTCTGTCTTGTCAATTCCAGATACCTTCTCAACCAGGCAACCAAGCCCGGTGTTGTTTCCATCTCCTACGGTTCGGATGAGAGCGACATGACTTCCTCTCAAGCCCAGGCCATGTGCAACTACGCACAACAGCTGACCGCTCAAGGTAGGTTGCTTTACCCGGTTGACATCTGACGAGCAGAAATCTAGAAAGACTGATCGTTCCGCGCGTCTTCTTCGCAACAGGTACTACCATTGTCGTCTCCAGTGGTGACTCTGGCGTTGCTGGCCAGAAGGACACCTGCCCCAAGGGAGGCAAGTTTATCCCTACCTACCCCTCCGGCTGCCCCTACATTCTCTCCGTCGGCGCCACCCAGAACTTTAGTCCCGAGCAAGCCGTCAGCCCGAGTCTGGCCGGCTTCTGGTCCGGCGCCGGATTCAGCAACTACTTCTCCACCCCTTCGTACCAATCCAGCGCCGTGTCCAGCTACGAGAGCGCAATCTCGTCCACTTCGACATACACGGGCAACTACTTTAACAAGAATGGCCGTGCGTTCCCGGACGTGAGCTCGCAAGGATCCAACTACCTCGTGTGCATCAGCGGATCGTTCTACACCATTGGCGGAACCTCGGCCTCGGCCCCAACCTGGGCTGCCGTGCTCGCGCTGCTCAACGATGCTCGTGTCGCGGCTGGCAAGAGCCGTGTCGGCTGGATCCACCCCACCATCTACGGCAACACTGGCGGACTGACTGACCTGACCAGCGGAGCTTCGAGGGGATGTGGCTCGTCGACCACCCTCGGCTTCCCTGCCACTTCTGGCTACGATGCCTCGACGGGTCTGGGCACTCCAGTGTTCCCTGGTCTCCGCAGCGTCTACGGTGCTTAGATCGACGAACGCCCTTCAAATCTTCGAACCACGAAACATTACGTCTGCTCACGACCATTCGGCATGGGATCAAAAACTTGACACTACTAGAGACCTCTCCTTCCTCTTCCTTTCAAATTCAACCTTCCGCCTCCTCCTGGCGCCAGGTCTGGCTTTCTTCTTCTTCTTTCTCCGCTTCCTTGCTTTCGCTTTCGTCAAAGGACTTATCGAGCGCTTTGCTCTCCTCTCCAGTGTACCAACTATCTATATCGACTCGCAAACGATTCCAAAGACATTCCAACATGATCCGTTCTGAGTGTGTTGGTAAGCCGTGCAAATTGGCGTGGAGTATTTGTTCTGCGCTGAGCTGCGGGAAGGGTCACACAATTGAAATAGGGGTACAGAAACATGAATTCCCACGCCGGGGTTACATCACGTTCACCGTCCTGGGTCCACTGCTGCTCAGGCTTTCGCCTTGCTTCCGGACCGGATGAGATCGAGGAAGTTTGTCTTGCTCAAATTGGTCACTGCACAGGAAAAGGGTCAAAGAAAAACGACATATAGTGAGAACAGAGCCTCGACAAAACAAGGAGATCAAGGAAAGGCTTGTGTTTTGACTCACGGGCAGCTTCTTTGCCTCCTTGTACTGCGGTAGGCTTCTGGGCTGGCTTTGAGCTCGAGGAAGATGGTGCTGAGGCTGCCACAGCTTCCACATCGTCCATCGAAGTTGTCTGCGCTGCTCGAATTGCATTGAACAATTTGACAACTAATTTCACGATGAGGGGAGAAGATTCCAAGTCAGCACGTCGATTGAGCGGGAGCGGGAGCGCGGGGGGGGGGGGGGGGGGG
>LAXH01000011.1:0-97029 GCA_001006505.1 Tilletia horrida
GGGGGGGTCCAGAGATGGGCCTGGAGATTCACAAATCACTCAAAGCCTGGGTTTGACCCGGACGACTGGTGCTGATGGTGGGGACTTTTCGGAAGGGAGACCGAATCAGCAGCAGTGTTGAGAGTGTGGGAGGTCCGATTAGGTCGCAGCAGAGTCGGGGCTTAGGGCCAGATGGTGTTGGCGGACGGTGGAGGGGTTGCTGGGGCCTGAGCCTATTGGAGCATGCCTGGAACCATGGGGTTTGCCTTCCGGTCCAATTTCGCCCTGGGAGTGGGATCCGGAAGCGGGATAGTGGGGGCTCCTTCGTTTGGGGGATGCTGCCCTCCCGGATAGAGATCGTCGTCCTTCGAAGGCGGAGCGTTCGAGCCCTGGACTTTCCCATTTGGTCACCGAATGACCTGCGTCCCGTTCCTTGCCTTTTCACGGAGCCCATCTCTGGTAGGATATTTGATGATTGGGGAGGAAGTTTGGGTTGCTCCCTCGCAGTCCGGGCCTAGAGGGGGCCCTCAGGTGGCGGAGCTGTCGAGTAGGAGCGAAGATGTAAAAGGGAGGGGCGGCGTGACGATGATTAGACCTTTCGAAGGCAGCCAGGAAGCCAAAGACCTCGGGAGCGCCCAGAATGGTTTTGGAGGAGACAAAATAGGCAGACGGATTTGAACGATCCGCACACCCGCGGAGCAGGAAAAGTCCATGGGCTCTTCAACAGAGCAGAAAAAGAACCAAAGAGGATAGGGAAGGGGTTTCGTGATGTCGATCGTCGTCGATGATCATCACCGCCTTATCAGGGGATTCATGCTCCGCCGCCTCCTCCGTTCGTCTGCTGGGGGATCGTCCGCTGGTGGATCTGGTGGTGGTGGTGGAGCCGCCGCTGCCGCTGCTTGTTGCCATGTCCTGAAGCCTGGATGATAGAGTCCGTCGTCAAAGGGCGGGAAGAGACCCGCCGCCGCCGCTGCCTGCGCCTCGGCAATCGTCTTGTACCCTGGATGGTAAAAGCCATCATCAAAGAGGGCGCTGGGAGAAGGGGCTGGTGGTGGTGGATCATCTGGTGGAGGATCGTCCGCTGGAGGGTCCTCGTCATCGAAGCGATGGGGTGCCGCCGCGTGCGCTACTGGTACTGTTTCGAAGCTCTGTGGTTTTGTGGTGGCCTTGGTTTTCGTGACTGCTTCTTGTAGTGGTACTACTTGTAGCAGCTTCAGTATTCTCAGCTGTGTTTGGACAATGGGAAGAAGGTCGCAGATAAAGGCTTTGGTCAGAGTGTCACCAGAATTGCACAATTTGGCGGAAGTACTCACATTTGCGAGCGTATCGTTGCTGACTGCTTGTGATTGACTGGAAGGCCCTGAACTTGTCATCTGTTGCGGATTGACCGTGACTGGCTGTGTTTTTGTGTGATAGATGAAGCTCTTGCCTGAAGACGAGCTCGGTGGTGATGATAGACTGTCGTCGTCACTCGAACCAGTCTCGACTTCCGACTCTGGGACGTCTTCGTCTTGAGCACTGCCCTGGTTACCCGTCTGACCACTGTAACCCAGCCGATTCCTGCTTTCTTTGCTGTCGTTGAGCAAGCCTCCGCGCACCAGACCCGCACGGTGGAAAAGGGCCGAGATCCCGCCCGAGTTGGACCGACCACGGGTGCGTTTGCCGGGAACTAGGGAATCTGACCCGACCACCACGGGTGCCGCGGCGGAGTCAAGAATGAGGCCGCAACATAGCAGCATGCACACCAATCCCAGTCGTACCATGATCCTGACTGGTTTGGTCTGTGGTCTACGGCCGCGTGAGGTGCTGCTGCCGATCGAAGATTCGAATCCGGTCGTGCTAGGTGACTCGGAGAAGGCGATGTTCTGATGTGCTGGTGAGGGGAAAAGTTGGATAGGGGAGAGAAAGGGGGGCAAAGAGAGAAGAATGAGTGCAGTTGAGCCAGAGGCAACAGATTGAATGTGCGTGGCAGGGTTGCGACAGTGCACGAAAAGGCCAGCTCCTCGTTCAGGGAAGCCCAGGCGGGTGTGTCTGAGGCTTGTGCTGTCGTCTTTGGAAGGTGCCTGGAGTCGACCTGGCTGAAGAAAGGAATGGAAGAAGAAGCGAGATGGGAAGGGACTGAGAAGAGGTGTTGCCGTACTCTCAGACCAGATCGTGGTGGACCTCGCGGAGGACTTGCTGGATGGAAGCTGAGGGTGTCTGGAAAGCAAAACCCGGCAGGTTTCTGAGGGACCCTGTTTGGGAATGGGATAAGTAAACAAACACACACTTGGACGCAGACAGGCAGGGGCGAGCACACTAGACAGGGCTGGTACTGGAGCACGAGAGTGAGCAGGTAGATCGTCTGTCAACGTTTGCAGCGCGCGTCCTGAGGCTCGGGATGTTGCTGTTAGCAATTACCTTTAGCGCGTGAGCACAGACCACGGCACAGAGCCCAGCTTGACCCTACTCCCTCCACATCGTTCAGATTGGGAACATGACGGGCAGCGAGCTGCTACGGCGATCCGGTGTGATGGACATAGACAAGGAGTGGCAAAGGTGCTCACCGCGATCGTGTGAAGCGTTAGAAACGGACGGGTAGCCTCCAAGAAGCTTGAAACGCATGCAGCCACTTCTGCATAGCGGCATCTACAAATTCCTGTTCCCAGTGTCAGACCAAAACGCAGTGATACAGCTGCCAGCAGGGCACGTTTGCACTGCTGAACGCAGCCATCGTCTCTCACTGCCCTCCTTTGCTTATTGCATCCTCTCGCAGCTGCGTATACGACTCCAATGTGTGAGAGTGACACGAAAAGCGCGGAGTAATTCCAAAGCCCGTCGTGACAGTCACTAGATGAGCTACTTTCGGTCGAAGTTGACCTAGACCTGTCAAACAGCTCACCCTGGTCGACTGTCGCAATTGTTGTGCCTGACCGCGCCGTTGAGGGATGTAGTTCCTTGACGCTAGTGGACGTTTGCAACCAAGTTCCGGGATCCGACAGGAACCCGCCCGGGTTTCCGGCCCGGGGCCTCCACTTTCCTCTGTCCCACGCACATCCTTCCGTCCATGTCTGTCTGGTGTCCTTGGTATGGACCATTCCGAGAGACGAGTGCTGCAGGTGCGCCTGTGCGGTATGGAGTATCCCAACCTTTCCTAGTTGTCGACCGTTAGCCAGAGCCAAGCAACTAGAAGGAGGCACCTACCTCCACTTTCATCCTGGACAACAAGAAAGGCTCCTGCAGAAGATTCACCAGGCACACTTTGACACCAATGACGCCAGCACACATTATTTGCCCCAACGCCCTTGAGGCTCAGTCTGAGGCTCCTTTGCAATTTCATCCACACAGGAGACTTGAGAACCTTGGATTCATCGTTCACCCTGTGGTATGTACTGCGAGTCCGAATAGCATCGATGCGCAACGGCTCATGAGCCGTGCCTGCTCTGGCACAAAGGTACATCAGACCAACCTCGACCTCATGGCTTCACTTCTTCATCTTTCACGGCGTTGGTATCTGCAGATTGAACGCATTCCTGGCATTCGAAAGATCCCTGTCCGATGCCAACTGAACGTGCCATTCGAGCATTGTCATGTGTATGCATACATCTGCAACGGGCGCAAATGGGTCCTTCATCCTACTTGCCGACCCTTCTTGATCGCAGCTCGATCAATGCAGTCCGTCCGGTAAACACAGCCACCGCACCACCTGCTACAAGGTACGGCAGCATCTCGAAGAGTGTCAGACGCAGCCAATACTGCAAGGCCAACCCTTCGAGTCCGACAATGGTCGCAAGCAGAGGAGCCGTTCGTACGATTCCCTCGCTGGTGAGCGGCAGGGAGTGCAGTCCCAACAATGGCACCAGGACGACGAGGAAGAATGCCCAAGGTCCAGCCACAGTCGCAATAGCAGCGGCAGCCGAGACAAACTTGGCCGGCATCCGTTCGGTAGGTGGTTGCGCAAACGTGTGCTTGTGCTCGCGGTGAGGAATGAAGCCAAAAGTCGAAATCTTGCCTGCTCGGAGGCTGCCAGCTTTCTTGGCCTCGGCCGAGGCTGCGATCAGGGTCGATGGCAGACGAATCTTGGCAAGGGGCACAGACACCGGGGAGCTCTTGCTGCCGTAGCCGGCCAGAAGCAGACGCAGAGTGAGATGGTCTTCCGATGTCGACTTAGTCTTGCCAATGTGCTCGAGCAGCTGTACGGGCAAGCGGTCGGCTCGGACACTCCACGTTGCTTTTCCAGAGGCAGGCTTGACGGGAATCAGAAAGGTCTGTTGAACTGTTGGTGCAGCCTCGTCAACGAGAACCGCAGCAACTTGGTGTGGATGAGATTCCTTGTCGCCATCGAGGGTGAAAGTCAGGCGAATGACATCGTCTGGATCCAGCGACAGGGTTGGAGCGTCGGAAAGCTTCGAGTTGACCGAGAATCTGAGCGAGCGCGCTTGTTGCGTCAGCATGTGTTCATCACATAGCTTCTGGCCTCACAGATTCAGCACTCACTCCGAAGTTTGTTTTGCCCCGCCGTCGATGGACTGGATGCTGAGTTTGGCACCCGAAATGGGCCATTGTGCTGCAGCTGCGAAGCTTGCACTGGCGCAGAGTAGGCCAAGAATGGCTAGCGAGGTGCGAGACAATCTGAGCATCATCGTGTGGGTGTGGTCCTTGTGTCTGCCGGGCTGGAAGTCGTGCACGGCTTCGTCGGCAGGGCTGGTGGAGCGTTGTGTCGTGGAGGAACGAGCTCACTTGAGATCTTCTCAAGTCGCAACCTGGTGTTGCGAACGGCGATCCCAAATCCCAACCCAGCATGCATGCACGCGCCTCCAAGTTGGCCCTGCCCTGAGGGAAGAATCACATCTTCGCGCCTGTCTGAGTCTGGCATTCACCGCAAGCAAATCTCTCAAGAGAACAAGGAGCCTCACGGGTCTGCCCAAGGACGCCCTTCGCTATGTATTGGCCGACGTCCGCGGCTCGAGTGCTGACGCTCAATGGTGCCGGCTCCCCACCTCACCCCATCATTGCCATTGCGCGCTCACGTTCGGGAGCATATTGGGCCAGTCTCACCGCCGCCAGTCTGACCATCTGGTCCACACGGCCATGCCAGATCGTGGCCGCAGTACATAGGACGCAGCGCAGCATTGACGAGTATGGAGCTAATACGGCGTTCAGCTTCAAGCCTGACGGAAGCGCCATCATCGTCGAGGTGAGCTACACATTTTTAGAAGGGCACCCAAGAGCGTCGAACCCAGGTGGGCTGATTTCTTCGCCTTCCTCCGTGTCAGACCGATGCTTCCTTTGCGCTGCTCTACGACATCGTATTCACTCCAAGTCCAGGAGGCAGCGGCTCCACGTCGAGCATATACTCGTACACGCCGTCTTCAGGGTCCGGGAGCAAGTCGGCCAAAAAGGAATCATATGCGCCAACGCCCACAGCGCTTCGGACCTCCTTCCAGCCCGAAGCTGGAGAGCTCGTGGGCTCCAATGTGACTAGCGCAGGCTCGGAGCTGTCGAAGGCTGGGGTCGGAGGCAATTCGCCAAACGAAGTGGTGGAAATCTCGTTTCGTCTTGTTCTGAGAATAGATGCGGGGCTTAGTTGGTATGTGCAACGTACAGGTCCCTCTGTGTCTGGCGAGCAGAAGGCTGACCAAATATCTCCCTCGTATAGCGCGCTACCCATTGACTCCCATATGCTGGTTTCGACCTTAACACCTCCTGCTATCCAAGCCATACCTTGGCCGGATCAGGACAACTCGACCACGAAAACAACCTCGCAAAGCTCGGTCATAAATGAGGGTAAGCGAATGAGCTTCTTGCTTTCGCTGATCTGTACCTGATTCAATCCTGTACATTCTATGAACTCAGAACGAGTCACATCCCTGGTGCATTCCAGAGCTATGAACACGTTCATCTGGATCACTGAAGAGGGCAGAGCTTACAGCACATCACTCACCATGGATACGAAGGTATGTGAGAGGAGTGTGTATCGTTGGGCTGATATCAGCTGCTGATACTTTGCTGCTACCTTGCAGAGACCAAGCTGGCGCGGCAAATGCTTCCACGGCGCCCAAAATCGATCCAAGACCAACGATTTTGTGCCCGCGTGCAAAGCTGCAATCAATGCTCGCTTCAGCCTGCTCACTGTGGGATTGGAAGAGTGAGCCATCTCTGGAACTCTGACTGCGCTACGCATGTGGTGAGCTGATCCTATCTGGCCTGCATCTCTTATCCAGCGGCACCCTACGCATATATGCGTACAGATCACCTACCCGTAAACCTCTCTATTCACATTCTCTCTCGATACGATCGTCGTTAAGAAGTACCGCATCGTTTCTGAAAACCGGCAAAGTCACTTCTCTCGCATGGACAAGTGATGGCTATGCGTTAGCAGTGGGTTGGGAGCATGGATGGGCGGTCTGGAGCACGTACGGAAAGCTCATGGCCAGCAGTTTCCGCGATGATTGGGCCTCGACGTGAGTCATTTTTGATGAACCCAATAGATGGAAGCTGGTAATTTTGACCATTCGTGCTTCAACAGATCCAAGCACTTTTCCGATTCGTTCATGTTTGGGGTCCAATCCTTGTTCTGGGGGCCTTGCAATTCGGAATTGTTCATCTTAAGCGGTACAACAGCAAAGGACGGGAAAATTGTCGGTGAGTGGAGCTACGTTGGTATCATCCTGAAACGTAGGAAAGCTTATCCTCATATCCCACCGCAGACCTAGATCGCCAATTGTTCGCTTTGCCATTCGCGAGATCTGCCGTAGCTGGACAGCAATCTCCTGACAACACCAGATATGCATTTGTCCAATTGGACGATGCTGTGTTGGTATATCGAGGTTCGGATCAGCCCGACATGAGCATCATAAACCCAGAATCAGATGTTTGGTCGAACATCAAGATCCCTCAAGCCTACCTGGCCTTACATTGGCCGATCAGATATGCAAGCATCAGCAACGACGGTCGACTCATCGCCGTGGCCGGGCGACGTGGCCTGACCCATTACAGTGCGATCAGCGGACGGTGGAAACGCTACGTCCTACCATCGCAGGAATCAAGCTTCTCCGTCCGGGGCGGTCTGCAGTGGTATCAACATGTCTTGATCGCTGCATGTGACGCCGGCGGAGAAAACCAGATCCGATTATACTCGCGAGATCTGGACCTGGACAACTCCCAGCTCTTACATCTCGAGACGTTGCCATCGCCCATCATCTTGACAAGTCTGTTCGACAACAGTCTACTGGTGTATACCGCGGACAACACATTCTACCATTTCCTCATCGCGATAACCAAGGACAGCATCAAACTCGAGCTGTGTGGAAGCATCACCTTCGAGGGTGTGGTAGGCGAGCCCACCAGGGTCAGGGGTATGAGTTGGATGATTCCAAAACAACAGCAACGTGAGCTCCGAACTTGTGTCGTTTGAAGAACAACAAGATGCTGACGCCTGCTGCCATCAATTTAAACAGTCTATGGTAATCCGGCAGATGATCTCATCGTCGCTACGGTGATCTTCCTGATTGACGGAAAGCTCGTACTCCTAAGACCTCGACAGGTGAGTCAGAGCGTGCCAGTAGCAAAAAAATGCAAGCGCTGAATTTCCTGATTGTGTCCAATCAGACGGGTGGCGATGACGACGAGGAAGTAGCGTACGACATGCAGATTCTAGCCGACAGGATTGAGTACTACTGGACTCATTTGCAGGGCATAGGGTCACTCGAGAACTCACTGTGGGGATACGACGGTCACGGGATCAAACTCTGGCTCGATGCGCTCACGATTGAGCAAGCCCACTACGTCGTCGAGGAGGAAGACGCCATCTCGTCTTCGGCTGGCGACGGAGAAGCACAGAGAGAGCATGAATCTGAGACTGCCAAAATAGCGGCTGGTGATGCAGATCACGGGCAGGAAGTCGAGCAAGAAGATGCTGAACGAGACTTCGAATACAAGACCATCCGAGAGCGCGCATACATGCCATTAGACTTCTACCCACTTTGTGAGTAATCCCGCTTCATGTCTCCTTTGGATCGAGGAAGGAGCGACACTGACTTTGCATTGCAATAGGCGTGGCCATGGAGAAAGGTATCATCATCGGTATCGAGCCGGAGACCTCCATCAAGAAAAACATGGACTGCACCATCTTCAAAAGCAGCACGAATGTGAGCAATGGATTGTGGCCGAGCGCTCCTCACCAACACGAAAATATAAAGCTTGACGCCTCCAATATTTGTACGCTCCCAGACCCATCTGTTCTTGCAACACGTTCTGCGACACCACCTACAGTTAGGTCAACTCGAAGAGGCGATCCAGTTTGGGCAGCATTACGCTGGCTTGACTTACTTCGCGCACGCCCTAGAGATCCTATTACACAGCGTTCTAGAAGACGAGGCGGATAACATCCAACGGCGCCAAAGTGAGGCTCTGCAGAGCGAAAACGGGGAGGAAGCGGATGCGTCGAACGGAAGAGCAGTACTTGACCGGTCCCAGCGAGAAGCGTCCTTCTCTTCCGCGGACAGCAACAATTCCACCTCGCTGCAGATCAACACAGACCTTGCGAACGGTGGCGAGATACGGCTGCAGGTCTTACCGACAGTGATTGCTTTCCTCCAGCATTTCAGCCCGTATCTGTCCGTAGTGGTCGGTTGTGCGCGAAAGACGGAAGTCGCGAGATGGAAGTACCTTTTCGCAACCGCAGGCGAGCCCAAGGAGCTGTTCGCTCGTTGCCTCGAGCTGGACGAGCTACATGTGGCCGCCTCATACCTCCTTGTCCTACACACACTGGAACCACCGGAGGAAAGCACGTTATACAGCGCCAAGCTCCTCCAACGCGCCATGGAACGGTCAGACTGGAGGCTGTGTCGGGACCTGATGCGATTCTTGAGCAGTGTCGATGAGGATGGTCAAGCCCTGGCCATGGCGGTCCAACAAGCTGGAATTCTGAAGGGCGTGGACTGGTCGAAACGAGACCCGACAAAGGCGGCTGCTACGATTGAGCGGGTCGGGACACAACGCAGCGACCAGGGCGAAAGGGACGGCCTCCATTCTCGTGGTGGCATGGGAGCCGGTGGAGGCAGCCTGTTCGGAGCTAGCCCTCTGTCTGCATCTGCGTCGGGCAGCTTGTTCCCTTGGAAGCACGCCGGCGGCGGGCTTGCGATGTCGTTAGGCCAAGTGGGTCTGCGGCGCGGATCTTCATGGGATCCGACCAGTCCAGGAGGCAACGCTTCTGACGGGACTGAAGGAGGGCGGGCGCGCAAGACTTCGTTTGGTCTCCTCAGCCCTCCCATTGTGGGCAGTCCAAAGACGGGAACGAACACGCCGACGGGAAAAGATGGTCAAGCTCGGACTTCGCCTCGTCGGTCTCCCTCACCACATGGTTCGCGGTTAGATGACGTCGAGGAAGAAGAGGGAGGGTAGAAACAAGAGAATGGGCAGCGAAAGCTTACGCGTACTTGCTTCTTATATCTGACACTGGGTTTTGCTTTCTTTGTGCCGTTTTCAACAATGCAATACAAGACAACTCTCGAAGCACTCTCAGGTGGCAATGGGAGAAGCAAAATAATGGCATTGGGGGATTGGTTGCGCAGTCATCAGGAAAACAAAAGAACTATAAGACACGTTTTGAAAGCGTACACTGTCGTCCATGGCTGTGTCGTTACGGGCAAGAGAGAGAGCAAAAGGTGGACCGTGGGACTATGCGCCGGATGGTGAGATTATTGGAAGCAAGAACCACCACCAGCCGTCGTCGTCATCCCAGTCCCAGTCGCCGTTCCGGTGGTGGTGACCCTTGTGAATCTGCTTGCGGATCTCGCCCGACGTCACGATGCAGACTGATGAGGCAGAATCAGTGGAAGGCGAGAAAGAGCAAGCGACAAAGAGTAGAAAGTCAGATGTCAGTCCGCTATTGTGATCGCTTCATCATTTCCAACCGACACCATGATGATGATGCCTCCTTTCGCCAAGCTGACTTACTCAGGAGGAAGACTGAGAACAGTCATGTGCAAGGGAAGGCGGATCAGTTCACTTCACCCACTCTGATCAAACACATCCACCTTGCGCCGCTCAAACTCACAAAAGGCTGCATAAGCAAATGCTTCCAAGAACCTTGCCAGTGCTCTGCGAGTCGGGGTGGAGACAGAATTGTATCGTGGCAGACCACCGGCGACAAGAGGTGCGCTTTCGTACTGGTATGCTTGATGTTGTTGTTGTTGTGGTTGCGAGGGCGGTGGTGGTACCGAAGCTGCTTGGATTGGGGCAGCACCTGGTGGTGCGGGTACCAACGCGGGTGTGACTGTAGTCGCGGAGTCATTCCCTTGGTTCGCGGCGGGTGAAGGTTCGACTACGACTGCTTCTAATACAGGATCTGTGGCCGAGTAAGCAGGTTGGGTCTCACGGTCAGCTGCCGATGCTGATGGCTCTGGGGCATCATCGAACGACTTTTTGGTGTCTGCCATAGTCATGATTGCTGCGAGAACGTGATTCTACGACCACAAGAATGGAGAACGAAGAGTTGGATAAGGTGGTGAAGACGCAAAGGTCAGTGCTGAGGTGGATGGTGATCGAGAGGAAAGAGCAGAGAGCGACCGCAGTTCCAACGACGATCTCGTCGACTGCGCTTGAGATTTCCCACAGCCATGGTTTCAAGCGCCCCCGATCTGAGACAAGTGAGCCAAGCCACAACCCAGTGGTCGGTGACCATCGGCCTACTTCAATGCCGATCCTCATCACACACAGCGAAAAGCACAGCTCCAAGAGGTGTGTTCTATTAACTGTCTGGTCCTAGTGTATGATCATGAGAGTGCTTCCGAGAACAGCAGGAAGGCGAGACACAAGACAGGTGAAGGTCAAAGACCGTACAACTTCTGCGCATTGCCTTCGAAGATCTTGCTCATGGCAAGCGAGTCCACGCCAATGTCCGCGAGCACCTCGCGCACAATCTCGAACCACAGCTCGACTTCCGTGAGTGCCTCGTCCTCCCGCTTCTCCTGGGCCTCCTTTCTCTCTTGCTCTAGCGCGATAGCCTGCGTGCGCTCCGCAAGGCTTTCGTCGGCGTCGCCCACAGCCACTACCGCCGGCGCATCGCCATTGGAGGTGGGCTTGTCGGATGTGCACAAGTTGCCTGGATCAAGACCAGTGGCGGCAAAAATCAGGCGCTCGTCTCCCAAAGCGTCCAGCACAGCGTCGATCCAGATCCGAACAATACGCCGGAACTCGGCGCGCGCTTCCTTGTCCAATGCTTTCAAGCCGCCGCTCTTCCGGAGAGACGCGACCGGCGGACTAAGCTTGACGTAAACTCGAGGGTGAAGAGCGAGACGCGAGCAGAAGCCCGACCAGTCCTGCAGCTGCGTCGATCGAAGAAGTTGGCTGCTGGTCCAGTGCGTAGGTGGCCCTCCAAATGCATCTGAAAGATCAAGCAAAAGAGCGTCTTTTGCTTAGTTTTTTTGACGCATATACCGTGGTCTGCTCGATGACGCTCGATTCTCACCGAGGATGAAACGTGCACCTTTGATCTCGTCTGCATGCGCATCTTCGTCGCTCTTGACTGCGCCCTTCTTCAGGTTAAAGATGTCAAAGTCATGCGAGTACGCCTTGCTGAGCAGCTCTTCGATTTGTTCGTACTGGGCGGCTACGAGCTGATCCTGTCCGCTGGAGGGTGGGGCCTGGTTGCCATATGCTTCGAGCGTGATTTCGACAGTGTATTCGTTCTTGCTCGCCACCGACAGGGCGTCGAGCCAAGCTGGAAGATTGTCTCTGATTGGTTCGTCCGTTGGGATCAATGGCAGAGCGAAGTGCTTCTGTTGGCCTTCTGTTGGGAAAGTGGGAGGATGTTTGTCCAGCACTTTGACAGTGACAGTTTTGAAACTGGAGTTGTGAATGTATGCGGCCCCTTCAGCCTTCGATCAATCAGTATATGCGTCGAATCTACTCACCCTGAGGCAGACGTGTCCTCGATGGAGTTCTTGGACGACCTCAGAACAACTCCTGAGAGTTGTGTCACCTTGCCTCCTGGCTGCTTTCCGATGACAATGTTGGGGCCCCAGCCGCGTTGTCCACTGCGATCGTTCTGAGCGTACGTGTCATCGAGGACCAAAGCTACATGAGCCGGGCGTACGAGGAAGGGAGACGCGGACAGCGGCACAGGAGATCCACCTGTGGACAAGGGCTGACCTGCGGAGAGCAGAGAGGAAAGGGGAGGAATGTGAGCTGGTCTTTTGAGAGGACGGGGAGGCATGGCAAAGATCGGGACTGGAAGGCTCGGCTGGGCTAGTGTGGAAAGGGAGTGAGAGAGGAACAAGTGTTCGGAAGATGGACAGAGCAGATCTGGAGACCAACTGGAGCACACACAGGTGAGATTAGGGAGGACGTCGAGGAGGACAAGATCAACCACAGCCTCCTCCTCCTCCTCCTTCTCTCATTCATTGATGACCCCTTGAAAGGGGAGGGCCCAAGCGTCCACTTGCCTCAACAAGCTTCGACAATTTCTCGATTGCGCCGACTTTCATGCGCCCCCCACTCCCACTTGCGCAACATCGTGTAGCAAGAACAGCGCTCCCTCGATACGCTTAATCATTGCTGGCCCAAGCGACGCCTGTCAGAAGTCTTGCTAGAAAGCTGTGCATCCAAGCTCCCTCCTGGGTCTTTCTTTTCACGCCCCCCACGCTCAGAGTCCATCGACCGGACATGAATGCGCATAAGGATGGAGGAGGAGGAGGAGGAGGCGCGGCGACGATGCGTATGGAGGAATGGTCCGCCCTCGCCCCTCTCACAGCCCAAGAACGAGACTCGATCTCCAAGCTAGCCAGCGCCCTCTCACAGGCATCCACAGCCTCTCTCTCCAACTTTGACCATCTCAAAGACTCAAAACCGCCGGTTCCAGATGCAGAAAACGATCGGACAGGCGATGACAAGGCCGAAAGCAGGATAGAGGATTTATTGCCTTCTCACGGCACCGGATCTGGAGGCCCGCCATCATCAGCGACTCATGCAGCCAAGGCCATCGAGGCCCTGACAGAGCTTCATCGGATCCTCGACAAGGACATCCTCGACCAACATCTGCTCCGCGCCAATATCAACCTCTCGGAACTCCGGGCAGGTGTCAGACTCGTTGAGGAGACGGCAGACGGTCTGCGTGCTCGACAGCAGGACTCGGCCCTGTCTACGAGACCAGGAGCATCATTGGCGAACACCGCCCAAGCACGAACACCGACGCAGACAGCAAGATAGGTACAAAGCCCTCTCAGCGCCCATCCTCGTCTGTGAGCTCCCTGTATGCGGAGATCGCCTTCCTACGGCCATCCTTTCTCCGTGCCCGCCACCTCATCGCAACTCTGCATCTTGTACTTTTACTCGCATACAACCAATCGTAAATAAAAGCTTCTACTCATTGCTCAAAGTCACTCCCCAAAGCGTCAAACTGGAAGATACGAAAACTGTCATTCATCGAAACTGAGAATATGTCTGATCAAACTAGAGGGAGCCCTGAAGGAAACGAGAAGGGGGAGGGTCATGTGTATCCGTCTGTCTGCCTGTGAGCGTTGTCTCCGTGCGTGGTGTGTTTGTGATATGGATGGGGGGAAAGATGCTCCAACTCCTGATCCAGGAACAAGACTACACGCGAGGAGGGCGGCCGACGCAGATGCCGCGTTGGATGACGCCGAAGAGACTTCGCTGCGGTTGCCTATGCACGCCACATTGAGGGACCCGGAGCGCACTCGGAAAGGCGCAAACAGGAAATGCGAAGCAGCTTTCCAAAATCACAGACTGGATTCGTTCTGCTCGTATCGTCGGAACGTGTAGCCCAAGAACGCCAAGTCCTTGCTGCCCACTCCCATCTCCGCACCCGACGGAATCTCGGGAATGTCCTGGTAGTCTTCCACGGGGAAGTACGACGTGTCCGTCACGCTCTTCAGGTGCGGGATGAAGGGCGCATCGATGGCTCGGATCGTCGTCCAGTCAACACCTGCAAAGAAGGCGTGGTCCTTGATCTCCTGTGCGCCGTTTCGGCCCAGACGGTTCTCAGGCGCGGTGATGAGTCTTCAACCACATCCGCACAACAAGTCCAGATCAGCCATCGTTTACGTCTCACCGTCTGGCCGGAATCACAATGTCATGTTACAAACTCACCGTTGAATCATGTCAAGCGCCTCAGGACTCAGATGAATGTCATCCGGGAATTGAAGCGTCTCGCGCCAGGCCAGGATCTTGCGGTACGTGTCGTGCGCATTATCCGAACAGAACGGCGGGTAGCCGCACAGGCACTCGAACATGATGGCGCCCAGACTCCACCAATCACACTCGTTTCCGTACCCTTGTTGAAGGAATATCTCGGGGGCGATGTAGTCTGGAGTTCCGACAGTAGAGTAGGCCTGCGAGATTAGAAGCAAAAAAAAATAAAAAATACGGGATCAGGGTCACAACCCCCGATGCTTCGCAAGTATCGCATTCGATCTACTCACGAGCTTCCTCCGGTTAGCCTTCCACGTGGCAATCGTGTCCTTTGAGCTCAGGGTGAGCGTGATCGAGTTGACAGCAACCGAGTTTCGGCCAGCCTGTTGCTGCTGGCTCTGGCTGCCATCAAATAGTCGTTGGTAGTATGCACTGTCGTGTTGCTTCTGGAATCCAGTCGACAGACCAAAGTCAGAGAGTTTGATGTGACCCTTGGCGTCGATCAGGATATTGTCTGGCTTGATGTCTCTGTAGATGCACGAATATATGCAAAGTGAGTCCAAAACGGACAGGAAGCAAACAGAAAGAGGAAGAGAGGAACGCACCTGTGGATGAAGCCGAGCTTGTGGATGCCCTCCAGCGCCAGCACACACTCGGCCATGTAGAACCGCGTGACGTCCTCGGAGAAAGTGTCGTACTTGATCAACATCGTCATCAGATCTCCGCCCGGCAGGAACTCCATCAACAAGTACAGGTACTGCGAATCCTGGAACGAGTAGTAAAGCCTGACCACCCAGGGCGAGTTGGACTCGGCAAGCACATCACGCTCGGCACGGACGTGCGCAAGCTGGTCCTTCTTGAACATCTCGCTCTTCTGAAGCGTCTTCATGGCGTAAATCTTGCCCGTGTCAATCTTTTGCACCACACGGACCTCACCAAACGCTCCCTTGCCGATGACTTTGACGGTGCGGAAGTCGTCGAGTCCCAATCGGGTTCGTCGAAGTCGCAGGAAGCCGGACTCACGGCGCCCGAGCTGGACGAGGTGGCGGGCTTTGCGCTCGTCGGACAGCTGAGCACCGTCGGTAGGGTTTGCCAGCTTTTGCTCGACCTCCACGCGTCTGAGCAGCAGCACACAGTAGCAGCAGACACGGGGTTTCAGCATAAACGCTCATCAACTAGCTTGGGGTCTTTGGTCAGCGAGAAATTCTACGCACCGGTTACTTCGCTCAATGGCTTGCTCAACCGCCACCTTGTAGAAGTGCTCCAGCTTGAGCTTGGCACCAGTAGCCGCATCGAGCGTCGTCTTCGACATTCCGTTCGTCGACCGCTCAAAGTAGACGTAGTCTGGCCCCTTGTCCTCGCCAATGCCACCACCACCCTGCTGAGCCTGCTGCTGTTGCTGGTTGGCTCCCGGTGGTAATTGCTGATGCTGGGGCAACGGGCTGTGCCCACCTGGCTGCTGTTGTGGGTTGGGACTGATCCGACCAGCTTGGCCCTGCTGCGGCTGTTGTTGGCCTAGTCTAGCATATCCTGGGTTAGGAGAGCCAGGGGGCTTGATACCCGTGGGCGAGCGTGGACCTTGAGCACCAGGACCAGGGCTGGGGCCGCGACCGGGCACACCACCACCTCCTGCGCCTGGACTGACAGCACGTCCGTACGCATCGTGCGTCTGCAGATTGGCCATTTGCTGCTGCATCTGAGCCTGCGCCATGGCAATCTGCTGCTGTTGAAGCTGTTGAGCGTGGCTCATGACGGGGTGTTGAAGCTGGGAAGGAGGTCCTTGAGCCTGAGCTGCAAGGGCAGCAGCTTGGATCTGGGCCTGAAGGGCAGCCTGGTGTTGTGCGTAACTGGCTTGTTGTGCATACGCTGATGTTTGGGATGGAGCACACGCGCGTCGTCGTTGGTAAGTCCAGTGCTCGCGTCTGAAAAGCAGCAGGTCATGCTGAGGGGGATCGGAGACTTTACAACTTACCTTGAGTCTGAGCAAAGCCGCCTTGTCCAGCTTGACTGTAGGAGTACTGGGGAGCAACAGCGCCAACAGAAGGAGCATTCATGTTATACCCAGTCGGAGCTGCGTACTGAGCACCGTAGGCCATCGTTGGCTGGTGTACCTGAGGTAGCTGTTGATGTTGTTGGATGGGGGTCTTTGAGCCTCCAGCGCCTCCTCCACCACCGCCCTGTTGCTGTTGTTGGGCATAGAATTGCTGCTGCTGCTGTTGTTGCTGCTGCTGCTGCTGAGCCGAAGCTCCGTTTCGGTACGACATGCTGATGGCGACAGCTACTTCTTGTTGCTACCTCCTGAAATTGAAGCAGTTACAAACGCAACTGGATATATGCGAGCGCGTCTGACTTGTTGTCCTTGCTGTTACGCAGTCTGGCAGTCTGAAGACGTGAGACATAATCAGCACTAAGTCAGGGGTCTCCTTTCCTCTTGTCCTTGTTACGCACCCCTCTTCTGAAGATCCGAACGAAGGCGCCAAGGGCAACAAAAGCGGACAGAGCTGTTCTGACTGATTCTTGGGATCCGAGACCAAAGTCTCACAGCAGCACGTCAGACGATCGTCGAATGGAAGGCAGCCTTGACGTGCTCCGCGTTCGCACAGAGAGCCGCAGGAACAACCTCAAGAAGAAATGGTGTTGGACTTGCACGAATGTCCTCCGAAGCGGACGAACTGACTTCCAAATCGACTTCGGTCCAAACTTGATTTGGAACTGAGCTCGGTTCGAGCGACGACGTGAACCTCTTACCGTCCGAGGATGAGGGAAGCGATAAAGGTGTCACAGATGTCGGTGAAGCTTACTCTCCTGATGTTCTTGCTTCCCAGACTCGGAGTTGTGTGACCTGTCCCGGATCAAGCTTGCTGCCAGCGCTCACCAGCGGAGAAGCGGTTCGTGCGCTCCAAGGCCACTCTCTCGACCCTCAAACACGTGACACAGATTTTAGTCACGTGATCTTATGTTCGGCGCACGTGTTTTTGGGACGCTATGCAATGCAAGAGGATTAGAGAAGCTGGTTCATGGGCCACTTCCAAGTGTCAAGCATCAGAGGGTCGCAGGGCATGGCATGGTTTGTTCATTGATGACGGCTTATGGCATGGTGAAGGAGAAGAGAGTGGAGGAAGACTTGCGACAGACATTATGAATGCGACACGCTGATGAGGGCAACAGAGAGCGACAAGAGATAGATACCGAGCGAAGAAGGAAGCGCGAGAGGGAGAGAGAGGGGGGTCTTCGTCCAGGGCCAACACGACCGAGACATGCAACCGATGTGGACTGTCCATACAGTCTTCGATGCCGCTACAAGATCGTGTCTGAGAACGAGGGATGAAGGTTGGGGGGCTGAGGAGACGCTGAGGCCGAGTTCCGAGGTGCGTAAGAGAATAAATGAGAACCGCTGGTTGAAGAGCTTGAGAGGTTGGAGGAAGATGTAATGGTCTGACTCCTTTAGTCTTCCGAGTGCGTTCACGGTTGGCATCGAATGGAGAAGTATACGACTCCGCGATGTTGATGCACAGGGCCCGACGACCTCCTCCAGATATTGGGAAACACCGAGAGAGGAGACCGAGAGGGATGAGAAACCGGATCGATGTCGACAGAAAGGATCTCGAGAGGGAGGAAGCTGGATAAGGGGGTGGATACGTTGAGAGCCGATCGAGAATGGTGAAATTGGGGGAAAGCACAGAAAGTATCTTGCTACTGAGAATGCTGGGCGAGGTCGGGCACATGGAGAAACATCCGTAGAAGGACATCGGACCTCCATGCAGACCACTCATCCACAAGTACTTGCAGGAAAGAGACGACACATCCTCGTAAAATTGAGGGAAAGTCGGTGCTCTGACCACTTGATAGATGGAGGCCGACTTGAATGGCCGATGGGAATTGAAGTCAAGGCCGATCGATCCTCGACGGAGAGGAGATCCGGCGTCGTCCATCTTCAAGAACAGGAAGTTGCTCGTGAGATGATTCCTCGGCATTCGAGTCTTGTGAGTTGGGTATCACACTCGCAATCCAAAAACGGAAGCGGTCCCGCAGACAGGTGGGAAGAATTGAGGGGTGAGAGTGAAGCGTAAAGGGTGTCGAAAAAGTAAAAAGTAACCGAGGCGAATCTTGAAAGGTCCACGAAAGTATATCGAAGGAATATGCCTTGATAGCGGAGAAGTACTGGTTGTATAATCTCGACGCTTGCGAAGGTATCCTTGATGTTTCCGATGAGTCGGACCAAAGATTGGCCAGGTGGCTTTTTCAAGCTGCCCTTGCTTTCGAACTCTCGTCTGCGAGACGCCGTTTGGTAATGCGGCGGGCAAAGATGTAGAGTGGTGAGGTTTGGGTTTGTCTACAATGCGCGCCAATTGGGAAGAGAGTGTGAGAACCAAGAGTAGAAGCAAACGAGCAGGTCATCACAAGATGAGATGGTAGGATGCTTACTCAAAGAAAGAGATGGTGGTGAGCCACCCAGTAGGTCAGCCGAAGCTGTTCCTACCAGTCGAGGCCGAGACCTCGAAGTGGGCTTCACTACCTTGGTGGCTGTGAAGATCGTCGTCGCTTTCGTCATCGTCGGCGTCGTGGATATCCCCGTCTGAGGAGCTCTCGCTGCCGTTGGGCTCCTTCATAATGGGGGCGGGAACCTTGAGCTTGTTGATGACGGTAGGCGAGTTGGTGCCGGCGATGGACCTGCCGTGGACAGTCTTCCAGTGGCGTATACAGTCGTGCTTACGGGCAAAGGGCTTGCCGCACTCATCGGACTGGCCGTGCTGGAAGGGGCAGATGAAACGCTTGCCCTTCTCCCGCTCCTCAACACTCTTGTGGGTGTCGGCGTGGGTGCGGAGATTGAAAGCTCGATCGAAGAGCTTGTGGCAAACGTTGCAGGAGAAAGCTCGCTTTCCGGAGGGGAGGTAAACGGTGGTCATGGCTCCATCCGCAGAGACGGTTCCCTCAATTGGGTGAGAGTTGCCACCGTTTCGACCGGTGTTGCCGAGCAGGTTGTTGCGAGCACCGGAGTGCATGGAAGAGACCGAAGAACGAGCCCGAGCCGGAGTCTGAACAGAGCTGACCTTGACCTTGCGGTTGGCGTCGACAGACTGGCCGGCGTTGGGAGTCCAACTGGCATCGCTGCTCCAGCCGTCATCAGATTGTGACTGAGACATAGCCGAGTGCTGGGAAAAGACCTGCTGAGATTGCTGGGCGGTGGCGTCCGAGACATTAGGCAGGCTCGAGAGGCTGCTGACAGAGCTTGACTGACTGAGACTGTATCGAGAGTCAGCGTCGTGACGAGTGGGGGCAGACATTCCCAGGCCGCTCATGAGCATGGCAAAGCTGGGATTGGAGTTGACTGCGCTCATGGTGGTGGCACTCTGAGCGGTGGAAGGTCGGATGGTGGGGGAAGTCAGCGGTGACAGACCGACGATCTCGCGAAGAACTTCGTCGGAGATGTTGATGCCAGCTTGGCTCAGGCTTTGGACGAGATTGTTGATCTCATGCACGGGGCGGTTGCGGGCATATTCTCGCACAAAGACGTTGGCCAAGGTGTTGACGGCGCCAACACCAAAGTCTTGAGAGGCGGGAGGGTTGGGCGAGCCACCGCGGGAAGAGAGCTGGCTACCATTGGTGTGGCAGGAGCTGATCAAGTTTTGGGCTCCGGCATTGGCCACCTGGTTGTTCCAAGAGGTGTGCTGGAAATTGACTGGGGCTTGAATGGGCATAAAGTCGTCCTCGGTGGAAGCCTGGCTTACGAGGCTCTGTTGGGAGGCAGCCAAGTCGACGGTGCTGTTAGCCAGAGCATCAGCGATGGCGCGGTCCTGCTGCTGGCTGAAGTTGATCATGTTGATCGCACTGCTCTGAGATGACAGAGCTTCGGCAGCGGTGGACTGTTGAGAAGACGAGTGCTGCTGAGCGGTAAGGAGGGCGGCAGTTCGCAAGAAAGAGGCGATGTCGATCTGCGAGGCAGGCTGGATGGATGTTTGCAGGGGAGCGCTGTTTGTCTGAGGGGCGCTGAAGAGGGGCTGGTTCTCGACCGTCATGGCGCTGGGGGAGGCAGCGGCCGAGAAAAGATTGAACTTGGCCATCCAGTCCGCAACATCGCTTGGACGCTCCGGAGGGAAGAGGGCGGCCTCGTTTTCGCTGCCAAAAGGCAATTCGAAGTCGAGGAGAGGCGAGCCAAAGTCTCGGGACGAGGCAGGCGAGCCTACGGAAATACCTTCGGGACTGCCGGCGACAAACATGTTGGGATTAAAGTTGATGCTGTCGCTGGCAGCGGCCGTGGGAGCAGGCTGGCTGGTGGAGCTCGATTGGGAGAAAAGGGAGGTCCAGTCGACTATTTCCTTTTGCATGCCGTTGTTGGTGGTAGCGGTGCTGGTTGCAGGAGGTTGGGCGGTGATCCCGGATTGGATGGGAGGAAAGAGGCTGTCCATAATCTCTTGAATGATGTCTGAAGACGAGTGAAGCAGACCAAGAGTGTCAGCAAAACTCATCTCTGTGCTCTCAACAAGGAGATCGAAAGCTTCATCCAGCATATTTGCTTTTATGAAAAGACAAATGTGACTGTGGTTGATTCTTTGCAATACGCACTGGATGGGGACGGCGACAGGTGTTCCAGATCTCACGAGGAGTGAGTGGATGTGGTGCAAGAGAAGGGAGGAAGGGGGAAAGAGAGAGAGGGAGGAAGAGGAAGGGGCGCGAGAGTTGAGGACTGCGCAGTCGCTCGCCTTTTTGTACTCGCCGCCTTTGTTTGTTAGACTTCACTCGACTGCGCACAAAAATCGAGTCTCTCGAGATTCCCACTAAATTGCAGACAATGACTCACCCCCAGGAATATCCGCTACCGGCACTACAGCAGTCTCCTGCTCGGCTGAATCTGCCTCCACGCGGAACTGGTAAGCCGGCCAGGGGGTGGGTTAGGCGTGAGGGGCAATTTAGGGGCAAAGAAGGCGCAAGCTTTCTCGATGAAGCCGCGGGCCTCCGCTTCCACGTGATCTCGACAAGATCTCATACGGACACAAAGATCGAGCTCTTGATGCTCGACATCGCGAAACCTAACAGCGAGCTGGCCGCACGTGTCGCGGAGGGTAACTTCACGCCAAAATGACCAAATGCGGCCGAAGGCTGTGGTCAAGTTCCGACGCTACAGTGCACAGCTTCCTGCATGTGACGATGAGGTTGCCCGGCAAAAAGGTGCCGTGAGCCGTATGTCACGTGATGCTCACTGCCTCCACCCCTTCCGCCCCCGATTTACCACGTGGCATCAGGTCGGCCCTCGGATCAGCAAGAACGAACCACCCACAGGTTGGCTGTCGAAGGTTCAAGCAGCTGACACCGCACGCCAGGCTCAAGATAGAGAAGCAGCATACACAAGCTCACTCAAGATGCTGTCTGCCTCTCGAATCCTTCGCGCGTCCGCCTCCTCCGCTGTGCGCGCCGCTTCGGCATCATCCACCCTCTCCGCAGGACCCTCCGTCTCCACACCTTCGATCACAGCACGGACGAAGGACACCACCGAGATCTTCGGCATCGATGTCCACCCATCGCCGCTAACCCAGCTCCGGGACACCTACGGCCAAACCCTGTCCACGCTCAAGGCGCTTCCGGAGGGCACCGTCTACCGTCAAGCGGTCGAGGCGCTCACTAACCACCGGTTGAGTGTCGTCGAACAGGCTCTCGGTTCGAGCAAGCAAGTCGATGAAGACGTGATCAAGTCGGTGGAGGAGAAACTGGACGTTGGGCTCATTGAGGAGGTCATCATGCAAGCAGACGATGAACTCGGGCTCATCTCGAAGATGATCGAGTGGAAGGCGTGAGTAGAAATCATGAACGGTTGCCGATTATGCAGCATGTATGCGCATGTGAGAGGAGCCCTCCAGCTAATCCAGGATCTCTGTCACCTGTCTCTTCTCCTTTGCCTGCAGCTCCGAGCCCCTCGAGAACCCTCCCGCACCTGGACAATGGAAATACTTCGACATGCGAGAAGAGGCCGGCGAGGGCGACCACTAGCTGTCCCGCCTGTCCCAACTAGATCTTCGTTCAGACATACAGCAAAGCAATTTCCCTCTGGTTGATTAAAGTCGCGCTCAGGCGTGGAAGAGAAACTCCTGCACGTCCATCCCTGCCGAGAGGACTCTCACCCATACGTGAAAGGAAACGCCTGCGATTCGCTCATCTTTCCCTCTTTTCACTGGCATTTAGTCTCTGTTTCTGCCCAGCGCGACAACCTTGGCACTGATACGTCCCCGGACTGGCAGTGTTTGAGCGACCTCTGACAAGGGCTCAGGCTTGCGAACACCGTCAGCGGTGCCGTGTGCGTGCATACAATGTGCTGGTTTCCCGCTCCTCCAACCCCAGCGTCAACCTCTCGACCATAGGGGAACCAGTGTGAAGCATCAAACGACACCGCATTTCGACAGAGTCCAGGACTTCCCAATTTCTCATAAGTAATGAGACGTGCCAACTCATGCTGGCATCTGTTTTCCCTGTCTGAAGTGTCTCATTTGCACCCACATGTTTTCTCTGAGCGATGGGGAAATCTTTGAAAAGCAGTTTAACCACATTCTTTCTCAACAGTCATCACTCACACCGCACCTTCCTCACCTGTCCTGTGCAGATGCTCCCTTATCAAGAGATGGAGCAACTCCAAGAGTTCGTCAAGGGCGACTTGGCGGCCGATGGGGAGCAAAAAGTCAGTTCGTCTTCGTTCGATCCAAAGTCATCATGGAAACATTATCATCATTGGCTGGATGTCAACTCGACCACCTCTTTCAGTGCTACGCTGAAAGAGCCAAGCTCGACCGAGCAGAATCAATTGGTCGAGCCATGGAATCCATCTGTTCCTACGTCCGAAATTCGTCGGGCTCCCATGTCAGAAACTCGAGTGAGTCAACAGTCCTTTCATTCCCGGGCCCCTTCATGTCTCGCAACCTTGCACTCTTGTCTTTGTCGCTTCGAGACCGTGTCATTCCCCGCCCGATGTCGGCATACTGACGGAACTCTGGTCTGTTTCCCCTCCCGATTTTCACTCCTGTCTCACATCACCCCGCCGTTGTGTAGGATCCAGACGCGTCAGTCTCCCAGCTTGGAGCGTCCGTGATAAGCAGCGCAGCTCACGAAGTTGCTGCAACCTCGCCTCGGCCTGGCTCTGTCACCTCCAGCTTTGGCAATGCTCCAAGCGTGACGTTTGGAGTCTTGTGGGATCAGCCTCTTCCATCTTCAAGTGCGGCGCCAGTCGCAAGCACATCTGCACAAGCACCGGCACTGGTGATCACCAAGGAGGTCGGCAACAACTACAACGTGATTGAGACGATGCGTCTGCCGGGCTCATGGCCAGAAAGAGGGGCGCCGTTGCCCCCTCCTGAAGGATTGACAACCCTGAACACCCCTGAGAAGACCCCCACTTCCTCGACCTCATCTTCGGACGGCTTGATGCAGCAGCACGACTACGTCAAGCTGGGCGAGAATTCAGACCGCACCCCCTCTCCCACGAGCTTCTTGGGTCCTCTGGGTGGCAGTGGCGGCAACACCACCGAACCTTTCTCAACCCCCCGTCCTTCCAAGGACTCAGCTTCGTCACAGCCTTTCTTCAAACCATGGCAGAATCAACTCGGATCAGGCATTCATCCTGAGGCAGCACCTTACGTGCAGAAGGGACTGTTGTCGCCTACGCACGACCACGTCGTTGCGTTCCAAATTCCCAATGGCCACACACCACGGGACAGGCACAGAGGTCGCCTCCCAGGGGCGCGAGCAGATCCGAACCGTATCTCCGGCTCGACTTTCACTTCTTTCCTGAATCTCAAGCTACCCGTCCCCTCCGAGGGGCCGGAAGGGGCAGAAACACCCCATTTTGCCGCTGCTGTAGGGCCGTTCACATTCGGCACAGATCTCTACGACGGGCCCGAAGACGATGATGACATCCATGGAGCGAGCTGGGATGCATTCAACGCCAGCGACGTTACCTCCGGAAAAGGCAGGTCGAGCAGCAAGAAGCGTCGTGTCGAGCTCGACCGCCGGTTCCATTTCATCTCCGACTGGCGCGGGTGCCTGAATGTAGGCACGCTGCTGTTCCTCGCTGTCGCCCTGGTCTTTGTCTTTGCCGGCTGGCCCATCTTGACCGCATTTCTGCCCAAGTCGTCGTTCAATCCCGACGGCACCTTGACTCGGGAAGCGGCTGCAAAGATCGGATACGGCCAGGCGACGGTCCGGCTCCCTGCATACGGTACAAACGCATCCAAGCTAGGCTGGAACATGATGCGAACTGGACTGATCGATCCTGACACGCCGGCGGATGCTAGGTATCGGACGGGCACGGATGGGCGGGGATTGAGACTGGTGTTCTCGGACGAGTTCAATGTCGAAAACAGGACGTTTTTCCCCGGCGATGATCCTATCTGGTATGTCTGCGGGTGGATCGCGATAGTCTGCGCTTATGCTCACACGAGGCTTGTGTGTTGGCAGGCTGGGACAAGACCTGTTCTATTGGGGGTGAGTCCAGGACTTACCGCAATACTTTGTTCTGGCCGAGAGTCGGCTGACTCGATCATTTGTAGCACTGGTGATTACGAGTACTATCATCCAAGCGCAATCACCACTCGTGAGGGACATCTCCGCATCAGGCTGTCAGAGGTGCGTTGCGCACAAACTACAGAATCGGCTCACCTCGCACGGCTGCGCATTGAAAGATGTCATTCTGCTGCTCTAGCGACCAATGAATGGGAAGAACTACACCGGAGGGATGTTGAATGTGAGTGCGGTCGTGCCAATTCACCAAATTGCTCCTGAGGGCTGAGGTCAACTTTCTTTCTAGGCCTGGAATGCTTTTTGCTTTACGGGCGGACGGGTCGAGGTAAGGCAAACTCGGGGCTCAGCTGCAGACCTGCGCTTCGAAGCTGACAATGCCAGAATGTGGCCCTCAAAAAGGTATCGATACGCCTCCCGGGCTCTCCAGACGTGTCAGGCTTGTGGCCCGCGGCGTGGATGATGGGTATGAATTCGGGCGATAGAATGTGCTTGTGCTTTGACTAGGAAGGTCTCATGCATCGCTCCCATCTCAACAGGCAATCTCGGTCGTGCCGGTTACGGTGCATCAACAGATGGCATGTGGCCGTACTCATACGACACTTGCGATGTTGGCACATTGGCGAATCAGACATATGGTCCAAACGGAACAGGAGGGCCCGTAGCAGCCGAGACGACAGGTGTCTATGTGGACCAGTACGGACCGGGTCTCTCGTGAGTCCCCCGGAACTGGGTATTCTGTCACTTCAGAACAAACTCTCGGATACTGACGGTCATCTTGCATTCACTCGCCACTAGGTATCTGCCAGGCCAGCGACTGAGCCGCTGTACTTGCAGCGACAGCACGGATCATCCTGGGCCGAGACACTCCGATGGCACTTGGAAAGCTCGCTCAGCTCCAGAGCTCGACATCTTCGAAGCCTCAGCTGAGGACGGCGGCTCGGGCTGGAACTCGATGTCCTTGCAGCTGGCTCCGTACGACAGTGGCTACAACCTCACCAGATTACAATACACTACAGTCTGGCACCCCGAACGCGGTGACAAACTGAACCCGTACACAGGTGAATCAATCGTAGACAAATATGAGATGCCAGGAAGCGTGCTGAATTATCCCCGTTTCATGAATGATAGGCTCTCCGTATCAGCAAGCTGTTTCTGCGCTGGTCAAGACCAATCAAAGAGCTTACGAACGTTCAGGCAAGGAGTTCGCTGTCTATGGTGTCGAGTACCAAGCAGCTAGCGAGCTCCAAGATGACGGATACATAACCTGGCTCAGTGACGGTGATAAGGCGTGGACGCTTCACGGTCCAGCCTTGGGCCCAAACCCTCTGACGGAGATCGGTCAGCGCATCATTCCTCAAGAGCCTGTGAGCCATATACGCTTCCGACAACTCCAGGTACAGGCACTCACTGACTGACCACTTCTTATCGTCGCAGTTGTACCCCATCATCAATCTTGGAATGTCAGCAAGCTTCACCTGGGTGGACTGGGAGAAGCTGCACTTTCCGACGGAGATGCTTGTGTGAGTCGCCTGCCCGAACCCGTGGAAGCGATGGTCCAGCTGACCCTTCTCCCCTCCGTCTGTTGAACCTACCACACAGCGACTACATCCGAATCTGGCAGCCCGAAGATGCCATCAACATTGGGTGTGACGGGCTGGATGATTCGATGCCAACATCGCCGTACCTGGCGAAGCACGCAGAGATCTATCGAAACGCCAACCTGACCACGTTCCGTGAACCACGGGAGAGAGCAGGCTACGGCAAGCGCTTCCCAGGCAACGCCCTCAAGGGAGAATGTATGTAACGGGCTTTCGCATGACTGACAATAATGCACTCGGTACCTTAAGTCTGCCTTCTCGACGTTGCAAAGACTATGCAACACGAACGATGTTGCAATGTTGAGAGAGAGCCCTGCCTTGCGTGAACTGGCATCGATCGTGCTCCCTTTGATTTTTTGGTGATCACGTGAGAACAACACGGAAGAAAGGAACCGCGACTTGAGAAGCTCGAAGGTTGGAAGCCAACACTTCGATCTGACCATTCACAAACAGCACAGGCTTCACTGGGATCGACTGGTCGAGCCATCCGCAGGTCGATTCGTAGAGCCGCTCTCCCTTCAATGTCGTCTCCGTCCGCAAAGCCGGCAACGCCATCGTATGGTGATCTGCTTAGGGTGAGCAATCCTTCCTCAGCCTTTGACAGTGACTCAAGAAGCTCAACTGACAGCGGGATGCTGCTCCCGTAGATTGCATTGACAGGCAGACTTTGGAGGATCTACTTGTATTCCTTCCTCTTCCTTCATCTCACACTCTCCCTGGTGCTCACCTTCCCACTCTCGCCGAGCTCATGGCTGTGGATCCCGCTTCGCCCGTTCAGAATCTCGCTTCTGGCCGGCTCAGCCGTCACCTTCGCAGTCGGCCTCCTGCCTTTATTGGTCTTCGACCGTCGCGCAACGTCACACCTGAGCACTTCGATCACCGAGCGAGCTGGAGCCCCGCCCAGTATCGGCCCAGTGCCTGCATGGCTCCTGCTGGTGCTGCTGCGGATCACTTACGCCTTGGCGTTCAGCTTCAGCTATGTCACAGCGCTGTCCTGGGCCAATCCGGCGACGTCTCCATCGTATCGCGATAGCTGGGCGCTATACCTGCCAGCATACTATGGACGAAGCGGCGGCGCGACTCACGCTGGGACCGTCTCCTCACGGAAGCATTACGGCCATTCCTCTGCATCGAGCTCCGCGCATTCACACACTCAGTCGCGTCCGAACGAGCGGGTCATCTTCCTCTTTCTCACCGCCACGCTGACTTCTGCGCTGGTGCCCTTCGTGTTCGCCCGCACCTCGAGTCAAGGGGCTGCTCGCCAACCCGGGGCTCGGAGCGTCTTGCTGTTCCACCCATCCGAGCTGCAACAGACACTGGGACAGCGCTGCCTCGCATCAGTCTTCCCCAAGCTGCGGGGCACGAATATCGAGCCTGAACCAGGGAAAGAGCCAGCTCACTTGTTCCTCACGCATACACTGGCCACCCTCCTTCTGCCGCCTGCGGTGTACCTGCCAATCTACACGATGATCCGACGACCATTGTATCGTTCCCTGCTCGTTCTCATCATGCAAATGACACCAGGAGACGGACGCCACATGGTACAGACTCTGAGCGGCTCGGTACGATCGTCAAGCATCGCTGGCTCCGCAGCTTCGAGCCTAAGATACTACCTCATTCCCTCATTACGAGCCGGCACGTTCTCATTCCTGTTCAACATCGAATTGTTCCTCCGGCCGGCTCTTCTCAGCGCAGCGATCTTTGCCGTGGCAGAGCTCAGCATCAGCCTTTGCAGAGTATATGCTAGTCAACCCCTTCTGGTCAGTGACTACGCCAATGGTCCAACACCCACAACTTCGGGCGGAACCGCAACCGCACCTGGGAAGGATTCGTACGCAGCGCCGACGCATTGTCTAGCAGATGCAATCTCCAAAGCAAGTCCTACTGCTGCGGGAAAGGACCTGTACATGCTTCATCTGGCCGTTGCCGAGCTCGCCGTGCTGTCCGGCGCGCCCGACGCGACCCGCCGCAGAGCCATCTTCAACGACTTCGGCTCCGTGGCTCCGGCAAGCAGATCTGCTGCATTGGGTCTTGACAGCTTGGGCGCATACAATGCTGGTCTACGCGCTGATCGGGAGAGCTCCTGGGCTCAGATTGCAAAGGCCGGAATTCGCATTATGAGAGAGGAGACGGCAGCAGTCCGAACTCTGACAAATCCCGCCTCCTCCTCCAAAGCACTGGTCAAGGCCGAGCCAGCAAAGGGCGAAGGGGACAAGTCATCACGGCCGGCTTTCGGCAGAGATGCCTATGTACCATTCTCGCCTCCGTCCACGGCCAAAGCAACTAAAGATGGACCGCCATCAGTCTACAAAACTCCTCCAGCTCCCAGATCGGTGTGGGACAAGCTCGCCGAAGAAGTCGCCTCCGGGGGTCGGACAGCTTCATCGCCATCAACAGCCTCACAGGGTGGAACAGGAGCGGCGCCCTCTGCTTTGATCCCAGCTGCAACACCAAAAGCGGGTGGAGCTGGCCCGAAAGTGCTGAGCGCTGCAGCAACTTTCCTGCGACTGTTCCTCCCTCCCAACACGTCTGCTCCACCACAATCATCGACGGCTGTCTCGCTGAGATCTGAAAATGCAGCTGTCGCTCCGATGACGCCTCTGGATGCTGCTTCAACGGTATTTCAGTCGGTCAAACAAAATACCGAGTCGGCTTTGCAAGGCCTTGGTACTCTTCTGCCGGAACGGAGTAGGGAGATTGTCCAAAAGAAAACACAGGAAATTGTCCCTTCCACCTCTGGACAACCGATCGACAAGCTCCTGCAGCTGTTACTGCCCGTCTCGCCCCAGACGCTCGCAAGATTTTCGCCTTTACTGGCGGCCGAGCTCAAGGCGAGCAGCACATCGAGGACGCTGGACCACGTCCTGCCGCCTCATCCAGCATTGGCCGTCTGGATCGCCCAAGCTCTTTCCCACCTTGCAACTGCAAGCTTGACGGAAGACGAGTTTGGCTGTGTGCAGCAAGCAAGCCGTGCCTCTGCCCGAGCCCGCTCGAGAAAGCTTCAAGGCGGTGCTGCAGGCGAGCCAAACGGAGCCGGGGCCGGAGTGTGTGATCTCCTGGAGGCCATGCTGGAGCTGTGGGAAGCGGTGCATGCGGCGATCGAGGCCAATCGGCCGGCGAAGAAGGAAGGCGATCCGCACGTGGTCTCGGCGTGGGAAAAGTGCGTGCATGACACCGTTTTACTTCCGCTGCGCGGCTACATCGGCGAGGTGTGGACGTCGTTTGAAAGATTTGGGGCGGAGGTCGGTTTCGGCGGCGGGGAGCAGGAGGGGCGTTGGCACCGCAGAGTCCAAGATGTGCTGCTTAGCGTCGAATGAGCCAATCGCATCTGCTTGTGACCAATTGACACTGTGGACAGGACATGGCTGACTGTTCCTTGGTTTAGGAGATGTGTTGCAGCAGCCCATACTTTCGACCGAGGGCTTCCTCCACCAAGACACAAACGCTACATTTCATTTTGATTTCGTTTCTTGAAGGATTGAGATACAGTCAGAGGCTCGTAGAGCC
Organism: Tilletia horrida; assembly: GCA_001006505.1. NCBI lineage: Eukaryota > Fungi > Basidiomycota > Exobasidiomycetes > Tilletiales > Tilletiaceae > Tilletia > Tilletia horrida. The sequence goes on from LAXH01000011.1 coordinate 29,718, forward strand.
TGGAAAGGGGTTTTGTTCGAAAGGAAGATGGAGGGGCAAAAAGAGGCGAAAAGGCGAAGAGAGCAGGAGGAGGGGGAGGGGCGGTTGGAAAAATCGAATATGTAGTTTTTTTTTTTGTTTTGATCGGGTTGATTGTCCAACGTAGATCTGTGTTTTCACAGATCAAATGCGACGCGAGCACCACCAAAGATCATGCCGTAGGGCTCCTGATACTCGTTTGTAAAGCTGCGGCGAGAGGCAATCGACGGCGTGGTGGCCCAGGAACCACCGAGCACGACTCGGTGCTTGCCGTCGAAGAAGTCCTGCAACAGGACGAAATGGTCCAATCAAAAAAAAGAAGCTCAGCCCGTCTGCATTTCCTCCGAGGGGAAGTCATGCATCGTGTCAGAGCGAACTTACTACACTGTATGCGGGGTAGAGCTCGCTAGGCGTAAAGCCTTTGTAATTGTCAAAGACGGTCGACGTCCACTCGAACACGCCTCCGTTGTGGGGCACATTGTCCTTTGCAGTCGCGGCCGGCACGGCAGGGATAGGGTGCCAGTGCTTAAAGCCGACATTCTTGCCCGCGGCTATGGTGTCGTCCGTCCAGTTGCGAGTGGTCGGGGCCTTGGCGAGCTCGGCGCGCTCGTGATCCCACAGACGGAGCAGCTCCGCCTGCGTCGGCAGACGACCGCCCACAAATTTGGCAAATTTGGCCAGCTGTACTCCACTCGCCTGGACAGGCCAGAGACGGCTCTGAGACAGAGGGACCGGTCCGTACACAGTTCTTACATAGATGTCTTCTGCTCGGACTTGCTCTGAACCGGGCGTGTCTCCGTCGCGCAGCACCCACGAAGGAGGGAAAGCTCTCTGTCGCTCCTCGGAGCTGGAGATCTGGCTGAAGAACTCCATGTAGTCCCCGTTTGTGACCGGAGTGGCCCGAATTGAGAACTTGCCCGTCTGGACGGTTCGGGCAGGGGACTCGTTGTCCCAGCCAAACTCAGGGTCTGCCAGTAGGTGGTTCAGACGAGCGATCCATTCTTCCTCAGTCTCGCCTGCACGCCGGGTGCTCTGCGCGGGATCGACCTCGAGCTTGTGGTCGTCCTTGTCGATGTCGTCGTGGCCGAGCACAACAGCTTCAGGAGTGGCAAACTCGACTAGGGCTTGCCGCGCCTGTTTGCCACCAATCTTCTCATCTTGGAGATCCCAGGCTTTGGCAAGAGCTGCAAAGTCGGGAGCAGTAAAGCCAGGAGGAGGCTGGGTGGTAGCTGACTGCACCAGCACTGTATATGCAGGCAATTGCTGTGGTCAGTTGGTGCGGACTCAAGGTCGAAAGGCATTATGTATATGCATCACTCACTGTAGAGCAGAGTCTCCATGTGCAACTCTTGGTGCTCCTTGACCATCCAGATCATTCGCGCCGTGCGCTTGGTGAGCGACTTGCCAGTGTTACCCAAATCTTTGCCCTCCGCAATACCATCATAGATGCTGCGAAGGCGGGCAACGACCGACTTTTGATAGTCGATGATGCTCTCCAAGGTAGGCCAGTCGTCGTTCTTGGTGGGGACCTCTGAGTGCGCGTGGCACTGGGAGGGATCATCCATGTGCGGGTCGATTCCGCGCTCAAAGATGGAGCTGAACCACTTGTTCGTATCGGGCTCTTGGAGATAGCGGGACAGGTGAATGTCCAAAAAGGCCGGGATGTGGCCGAGATAGAAGAGACAGATGTGTCGGAGGTCGATGGGCTTCTCGAAGAGCATCTGCTGTGGGATCATGCCGAGGGTGATAGTGTCCCATGCATGCCACGTCTTCTCCCATTCAGCCCAGGTCGGCAAGCCAAAGTGGTTGGCCGGAGGCAGATCAGCCTTGGCAGCCTCCTTCTTTGCCTCTGCCTCAAAGTTGAGGACGTCCAAAGTGGGTTCGTGAGGCAGGGAGTCGGCTGATCCAAAGACAAAGGGAGGTCGCTCGACGAGGACAACGTCGTATCGGCCTTGGTCATCTGTCCAAGCCTGCACCTCGCGCAGCCCGGCTGCTTGGAACAGCGCAGCGCGTTCAGCCTGCGAGTACTTGATGGACACCTCGACGTGAATCAGCTCGTCCTTCTCGAGAGTGACCTCGGTCCATTCACCAGAGGCTCGCGGCACAGCAGCAGCATCGTGCTTGCCAGTGTCGACTCCGTCGGTCACATCGCGGTTACTAGCCAAGAGAGGAGGGATGCGAATGGTCTGCCTCTCGAGGCTGCGGTAGTAGCTCTCGTGACGACCTTCGGGCTCAGCATATCGATCATGGTACGCGAATTTGCGCATATCGATGACAGATCCGGCATGGGCCTCTCCATCGAGCTCGGTGTTGGCGCGCAAGACGCGATCGGCATTGAGGAGGCCATTGAGGATGAATTCCTCCGTGATGCCGAGGGAGTCGTGGTAGGCCCTGGCAATGGTGGCAGGGTCATTGCGGCGGTCTATGCCGATGAGCATGTAGTCACCGGGCCGCATAGCGGGGGATGCATCGGCCTCGGGCCGGTTGCCATCACAGAGCGTGTCACGCAGGAAGGAGGCGGCGCCGGAGCGGGGCGAGAAGTTGCCGATGGAGGAGCCGAGCCAGAGGAAGATGCGCTTGCCTTCCTCTGCACCTTGCTGGGTGGCGTTTTGGGCGGGGCTGCGGGGAGCGAGTCCGTTTTCGCCAATGAACTTGAGACCTGTGGATCAGTGATCATCAAGATCGGTGAGTGAAAAGACGTGCATGTATGCGGAAGCCCGGATGTACTCACCGGCACCGTAGTCGCTCCAGATGCCGTTGATGCTGACGGTGCCGTCATAGAGAACACTCTCTGACTTTCCATCGAGACCATCGCGTTCTTGACCGCCCTCTTGCTCGGCGAGCTCGCCCAGGGTACGGTCGAGTTCGGCCCGGCTCAGGTCGAGGGCGTAATACTTGAGGGGTTGAGTTGGGTTTGTTGGGGAGGGGGAGGAGGAGGAGATTGTCTGGTCGGGCGAGGCGGCTTGCTGACCCCAGACGTGTCCAAATGCGCGCAGCAGGTGGACAGTCTTGCGGAGTGAGCCGGCGCCAAGCTCGATCAGGGCGGGGGCGGTGCGGTTGGCGGGTGCAGAGCCACGGTCGGTGAAGGCGCCGTTGCGGAGGGACACTTCTCCGTTGACGCCATTGTTGTGGACTCCGACTTTGGAGGAGCCCCAGACGTCCTTTTCGGTGGCAATCTTGCGGGAGTCTCGCTGACCATGACGGTGATCTTCGTCCTGTTGAGGGGGCACTTGGTGGTGCTGGTGCTGGTGCTGGTGCTGGTCGAGGATGCGTTTGGCAATGCTGACGCTGTGGTCCTTGAGGATTTGGAGTTCTGCGTTGAAAAGGTAGTATTCATGCGCCTCGTCGATCAGACGATCGTAGATCTTGAGGCCGCGTTCGTCGTAGAGGATGGTGACGGGAAGCTGGCGCGAGTAGCTGAAGGCGTTGTCGCCCGGGCTGATGATATTCTTGGCGGGTGGGGAGAGCATGGTGATGATCTCCTTGCGGAGCTCTGCGGCCTGTGCGGAGTCATCTGCGACACTGGTTGTCTGCTTTGACTCGCTTGCGGGCTGGAGGGAGGTGGCGGTGGTTGCGGAGTCGTTGTCCTTTGTGGTGTTGCTGTACACGGACGAGGTTGGACCGAGCTCGGGGCTGCTGTTGGGCGAGTGAGCTGCGAGGTCGATGACGGGAGGGGCAGGGGAACGCGACTTGGGGGCGTTTGCGGCACTCATTTCTGTAGGAATGCAGTCAAGAGCTGTGTGCTCAGAGGTAGAGGGAGGGAGGAAGGTAAGCTCTTCTGCGCTGTGATATTGCTCCCATCTCAGACAGATCAGGCAGGCACATGAAAGTCTCGGCCAGGGTTGGTGCCACGTGCGGCGACCTCATGGTGATGTTGCATACAGCCAGGATCGAATGCTCCCAGGGGTTGAGAGAGAGCGTGGAAAGCCGCCTTACTCACTTGTGGTGTGTTATTCTGGCTGTCTGCGCAAAGGAAAAGCCTTGACAGAATGGAGAGAGGCTCAGCTGGCTCGTTACTGGGTTTTATACAGTGAGCGAGCTAGCAGACCAACAAGGCGCGGCTTTGTGTGTGGGTGTGCAGATCAGATTCAGGGTGCAACAAGGGTGCCTGAGTTTCGATCTGCACAGACGGGGCACGGGTGCAGGTTCTATGTAATTGGATTGATTGGATGCGGACGGGGCGGCGGGTGTCTTCTTTCCCCTTCCCCCCGCTGACTGAAGGAGGAACCCTGAATTCTGAAGCCCCCACAGCGAACCGCACTCCTGTCTCAGCTCTGTCACATCTGGATATGAGGGGGTTCGAGAGAGAGAGGGGCTCTCTCTCTTTGCAGTATCCGAGGAGGCCCGATGGATGATGACGTAAACTTGAGAAGGGGGGGGAATCCGGCAACTTGTGTGGGATGCACGTTGATGGAGCTCGTAGTTGAACACCGCATCGCTGGGAACGCAAACCTTCTCATTCCAGTGACATTATTATGTATTTGTTCTGTTGAGCAACCACGCACAGCTCGATGCCAAGCCCAGTCGAGGAGAATCATGATGATCCCTGCTGGAATGGAATGAGGAAGCGCCCATGGCTCCACTTCTGCCCCCCACCACGTTGGATCCAGCGGGCCGTCGCAAGGGTTCATTTGCATAACCGCCCTTTGCCGTGGGCAGAGTCAGTACTAATACCGTTGAGGCCCACCCGGTTGCTGGAGCCTGGGGATGAAGATTGCCAGACTAGACCAGCTCGCTCGCTCATCTTTGAGGCACCGGGCTCTTCATGGCAGCCAGAAAGGCGCGATTGTGGTCAAGGTTTGGATGGATCTGCGGGGTGTGCGATGCGTGGGAAGAGGGCCGGCGAGATCCGCGGCTCTCTTACCGTCGATGCTCCGTGGGACTATCTGCAGCATGGCTCGCTCACTCACTCACTTCCTCACCCTGCTCTCCAGGTGGAATCCTTGTCAGCGTTCAGGCAGATCAGTCAGCCAATCAACCATTCCGACAGCGTCACCTGGTGTGACGCGCCCATACGACACCACCCTAATAGCAAGTCACATGCGTGCAAAACACAGGATGAGCAGGTCCGGACCGGGGGTGGGTCTAGACGTCTGCATGCTGCAGAGCGGAAAGCTTGACTGCAGCTCTACCTCTCTATTCACTTTGGAGCACCTGTGTCGTCGTTGTTGGTGAAGAAAGCACTTGCTCGCCTCGGATGTCTCTTGGAGAAGAATCTGCTTCGCCCGACCCACGTGCGAGCCCTGTGTAGTACAGAAACTAACCCGGCTTTGAGCTCTATCAGCAGCAGCAGACTGCTATTGATTCTATTAGTAGTACAGAGCAGCAGGAACCAGCAAGGCAATTGACCGAGCCCTTGTTCCGATGGGTGATCCATCTTGGGTTGGTAGATCTGGGAACGTTTTCCAAAGCTTCAACCGTTCGCGGCCAACACATCACAGTTGGCACCATCAAATCGGCACCAAAGCACCGCAAATCTTGCAGACAAAGCCAGATGGACATGAATGCGCGAGGATATGTATGTATGTGCTGGAGATGGAGCTGGTTCATGCTGACCACTGTATAAGAGCATGCGCCGAGGATTCAATCCTCGAGGAATTGACCTCGTTGCCGCTCCGCTTCCCCTCACTTTCTCATTCTCTCTTTGTAACCCACCCAAGAACCCTTCTCCTGCCCGAGCTTGTCCTTCTGTGCTGATTGCTCTGCCTCATTCTGCTCTCCGTCTGCAATCTTCCCCCCTCTTTTATCCACGGACGAGTCTTACTACTGAAGACCAAAGTTGTCATCATGATGTTCCAGCTTCTTGCCCTGCCTTCTTTCGCCCTCCTCGCCTCGGCAGCTCCGCTCGTGCTTCGCCAGTCCGGCTACACCGACCCCAAGGCGTTTGGGGGCTCCTCCATCGGCTACTTCCCTGACAACTCGAATGGCGAGCCTCTCAACGTCATTGTCACAGGTATCTCCTCCGGTAGCGATTTCTCCAATTGGTACAAGGCCATCGGTAAGTCCCATTTTTTTTTGTTTTGTTTTTGGCGTCTCCCACAAGCTGTTTCCCTCGAGTTGTCCGGTTCTGATCCACTATCCTCGATTCTGCACTTGGTGTCCACCTAGGTTACGGTGCGTGCATACATCAGCATGACCATTGTAGTCGACACTCGTACTGACTGCCCCGGTGTTGGCAAATCTTGGTAGGAAAGGAATGCTTTGGCCTCCACAGCGGCACCGCCATGCAGGCCTTCATTGACTCTCGCGGCCTCTACGACCAAGAGGGCGAGATCCGTTACGCTTATGGAGAGGACCCTGACGCCGAGGGCTCCTGTGCTGAGAGCCTGGCCGGGTAGGTGTACCATCTTGGTTCCTCCAAACCAGACGATTGACGAAACTGACCCTCTGGTCTGGCTCCAAACTTTCACGATTTTACAGAGGCAACCACTTCCGGTAAGCTGAACTACGCCTTGGCCTGAATGCAGAAAGACACTGAGATTGTTGTTGATGATTACAAACAGATACTGGCAACAGCAGAACACGAACGCATGGTTCCTTGCAGCCAGTCACGAGAAGAACATCTTTGACCACCACGACATCGAAGCGGATGGGTACGACATTGGTAAGTCTGTTCGGCGAGTCGAGGTACTCTTTGTCGAATGTCATCGAGTGACCGACCGCTTTCTCATTATCATCATCATCATCTATCATCCCTCTTTCTGACCTGCGCCCAGGCCGCGACGAGATTGTGCAAGCTGCGACATCATCATCCTCGTACAACGGCCAAACCTTTGTCGCTTCCGTCCAGTATGTCGACGGCCTGCTGCCATCCGGCTCCCAGGGCATCAACCACGGCATCGCCATCGATGGCCGGACCGCTGTTCTGTCTGTGACCATCTCATGAGCAGATCGAGCTGACCGTACGGGATGATTGGCACGAGCACAAGGAAGCTTTGCGTCTTCCTCATTTACCTGATTGTCGCAATAAAATAGTATAGACCTAGGTCTCATCGGTGAAAGATGAGCTGTATTGGCTCACAACGACCCAAGACTTGGAAGTGGGCCAAAGCCTGGCCACGGGATCTTTTCATTCCAAGGATGGATGATGGAGCACAGTGTGGCAAAGAGAAGGAGCTCGCTGCACACATCACCAAGGCACAGGAACTGACAGAATGGTCCGAAACGAGGCGTCGCATCGCCGACACCCGCAGATCTGCCCGACAGCCTCCGGTCCCGTGTCTCTCTTCTTTGACAGCACAGACGCGACCGGCGAGGCGAGCCTTCTGTCGACGGGTCCAAATCAATTATCTTGGGGGGGGGGAATGGGGACGGCGGCACCAAACCGCCTGCAATGAAGTGAGCTGTTCCTGCAGCGTCTCTTGCCGAACATTGGGGCAGTGGGACAGAGATAAAAAACAATCTATCATCTGAACGGATCTGAGGAGCAGTGTCTGGCAAGCTCAGGAGGGTTCATCCTCGACAGTCGCGCTTCCAAGAACGGGCTCGACCGACTCTGCTCTTCAAATAGCTGACCTGATCCAACAGCACAGCCTGCCCGTGCTGACCCCTCTGCCCCCTCTGCCCCTCATTCCGACTTCTAAGCTCGATCATTAATCCTCAGACTCCCATCTCCACTGGATCAGCCTTGCCGCAGAGGGGATATCTCATCATGATCTTCAACGTCCTAGCCCTGCCAACCCTGGCTCTCCTCGTCTCGGCAGCTTCCCTCACCCCTCGTGCGGCCAGTTACATCAATCCCAAGACGTACGGAGGCTCCTCGCTCGGATACTTTGCCAACAGCAGCAACGGAGAGCCTCTCAATGTCATCGTCACCGGCATCCCATCCTTGGCCAACTTTTCTAGCTGGTACAAGGCCATTGGTGAGTCCCTTGTTTTCCAGGCGTTGGTGTCCGTGTCTACGATTCTGATCGCCTGTCAACAATCACATTGTGGATCTGCCCTTCCGAACCAGGCTTCGGTAAGTTCTTCCGCAACGTCGGGGCTCCCTGCTCCGCTCCCAATCTCGAAACTGAACCTCCACGGAACGGGAATTCTGCAGGCAAGGAGTGCCTTGGTCTCCACAGCGGCGGCGCCATGCAGGCCTTCATCGACTCCCGCGGTCCCTTTGACCAACAAGGCGAGATCCGCTTTGCCTACGGAGAGAACCCGGACGGCGAGGGCTCCTGCTTCGAGAGCTTGGCCGGGTAAGATTCTCTTCGCTCCCCCTCTGACAATCTGCGAGATGTGCATCCATCGACGAACTCACTCTTCCTATCACTGCTGCTAAAAATGGACTTCCTTACGCAGTGGCAACCACTTCCGGTGAGTCGATGATCGACTTTGTAAATGCCCGGCCTTCGTAGCACGAAGACCATTGCTGACACACACCCAACGGCACAAACAGGTACTGGCAGCAACAGAAGACAAACGCATGGTTCCTTGCAGCCAGCCACGAGGAGAACCTCTTTGAACACCACACCATCGAACCCAACGGATACAACATCGGTGAGTTTTCTCCGGAGCATGTGGACGAACGCCCGTGGCAAATGTCAGAGCGACTGAGATCACCTCTCCCCTCTCCTTTTCGCCCTCGTACTCACGCTTATCTCAGGCCGAGACGAGATTGTAAAATCTGCCACCAAGCCATCGACATACAAGGGCATGCACTTCAACGCCACTGTCAAGTACGTCACAGGCCTGCTGCCCACAGGCTCCCAAGGCATCAACCACGGGATCGCCATCGACGGCAAAACTGCCGTTCTTCGCGTCACCGTCTCTTAGAAGGACCAGTTGGAGTGACATATGGAATCTGCTTTTGGCCGCGTGTTCGTCGGGAAGACAAAATGAACTTAACAGAGCACGAGGACGTTGCCACTTTGCTTTACTTTATTGCAATAGAACCTTTTATTCAGACCATGGAAGATCATTCCAGTATGTTCAGCTTGATCAAACAGTGCAGCTTTTCTCGAAAACGGTGGCATTCCTAGGCAGAGTTACAGGTGTACTCGGGACTAGAAAGTCAAGATCGGCCCTTGTTGCCTACATCCCCTGTCATTGGATGTTCAATACCTCCTCCCGCCGCCTCCGCCTCCGTAACCTCCTCGTGGATTGTTGTTGTTGTAGGCGCCGTAGCCACCATAACCCCCAGCGCCTCCTCCGCCGCCACCGCCGCCCTGGTGGTATCCAGATGGAGGCTGTTGCTGATGGTGCCCGCCCGAAAATCCAGCAGGTCCACCAGGAGCTCCGCCACCATAGTTGCCATATCCAGCATAGCCGCCGTAACCTCCAGGTGCACCACCTTGCTGTCCATATGCACCCGCACCCGCAGCCTGGTAGCCGCCGCCATATCCAGCGTACGGATCTTGTGTCGGTGCCCCGCCGTAGCCTCGTCCGCCGCCACCGTATCGTAGATCTGGCTGATTGCCATATCCACCACCGTAGCCCCCGTAGCCACCTTGACCACCGCCACCACCTCCTCTTCCGTGTGCATGCCCAGCGCCACCTCCGTAGCCATTGTATCCTCCGTCTCGACCGCCACCGCCTCCGCCTCCGCGTCCACCGTAAGAGCCTTGGGCCCCGTATTGCCCTCCGTACCCAGCGTAGGCATCATTGCGACCATAGCCGCCCTGTTCCAGAGTGGGGAAACGGTCAGCAATTAGCTCCTTAGCTGATGGCCGGATAACGAAATTTTGGATGTGGTACTCACATATCCCTGTTGAGGTTGATTGTAAGAGCCGTACGAAGAAGATCCATTGTAGCGCGAGCCTCCTTGCTGCCCGCCGTATCCACGGCTATCATCTCCGCGTCCATAAGACCCATAAGAGCCGGGTTCATACCTGGAGCCCTGATGTCCATTGGACCCGCGAGGCCCAGCTCCTCGGCGACCTCCATCAGGACCGCCCCTTCTCGTCCATTCCCGATCCGACTCGTTCAGTCTACGCGGTGGCATCTTGACGCCCTTGAGGAGCACACTCCGATGCGGTGTCAGTTGTGCCGGGAACTTGTAGGTGGCAGCTATGGAACGATTGTCCATTATGTCTTCCTGACCCGGTTGACTCGAGACTGGTGATTCAAACGTGGTGCCAGGGATGAAACCGGGATCAATGCTCACGTCACCGGTGATGCCGCCGCTCAACTCTGGATCGATCGGGACCGCGTCGGCTTGATCATCCTTTTTGCGCGAGTACAGACTGCAGATTTGCTCGTACAAGGGACAGTCCTCGCCCACATAGAGAGTATCGACGCCGAAAGCATTCCTCTGGACCTCTTCATGAGAGAGGTTTGGATAAAACTCTTCTAGCGCGTCCAGGAGGCGCTTTTCATCAATGAACGGAAGCAGAGCCACGCCTTGCCATGCCATCTTCTTGCCATTCATGTCGATGCTAAACTCCTCCGGGTAGAAGTCGATGATCTTGGATTCATCGCTGGTCATCAATGAATGGAAGGTTTCCGGAATGCTTGCACGACTGTTCAACAGAGGTACAAACTGTCAATGAATGCCCACTAAGTTCAGGACACGTAAAGCTTACCTTGCGGCAGGAAGGACTCCCATGAGCTGCTCAAACGGTCGGAATGGTTGCCCGAGATCAAACTTGATGTCAAACGATGTGATGTCGGTGAAGTCCGCCGCGAAGGGTGAATAATGGTATGGGTAATACCACTGCCAGGAGGGAACGCCCTGGTAGTAGTACGCCAAAACCCAGCTGAGACCTTCCACGTACGCCTTTGCGACTTTGCGCCGGAATTCTACATCGCTGAGCTCAACGCCAAACTTCTGCTGGTAGTAGCGCTCCCTGTACCCAGGCTCCCAGAGCTTGACGGTGTCCTCTACCTCCACCGTTCCGTCCGCATTGACTTTGCGTTTGACCAAGGTGGAAACGATGGGATCTTTCTTTTCTTGGTCGTCCTCGGCGTCGTCCTCGGCATCATCTTGGTCATTGTCATCCTCGTCGTCGTCACCGCTGGCATCATCTCCGTCGGCATTGGCCTCATCAAGGGTTCTTTTACGGCCCTTGGATCCTTCTTCTGCCTCTTGGACCAGATCCTCGTCCATCTTGAAGGGCTGTACTTCTTCTTCGACCGGCGCATCAGTCTTCTCATCGGATGAGACAGCGTTTGCGACAGCCTCTGGAGCCGCTTCCTCCTTTGCGGGTTCCTTGACGTCGGGAATCGCCTCGACCGCCTTGCCAGGCACCGGAATCTTCTTATGCTCTTTCCGTTTCAGCGTAATCGGACCCATACCCGATGCGAGCTCAGCCTTGAGTGTCTCAGCAGCGCTCAGATTTGCCTTGCGAATGGCAGCCTGGTTCTTGATGATCTCATGAACACTTCCACTTCCGATGGCTTTCATCGCCGTGGATCGATTGGGATCATCCTTCACCGCGCCAATAGTCGGTGGACGACCTTCGACGTATTTCAGATCGCCATGTTTGAAACCATCGTCTCCATTCGAGTGACGGGGTCGCTTCCGAGCCTCCTCGTCGGCCTTGCGTCTCTTGGCGTTGGCATCTTGTCGCTCCTCAGCTTCCCTCCTCCGCCTGAAAATGGCATCTTCTTCGGCGGCCAGACCCTCAAGGATCACTTGCGCAGAGTCAAGGTTTACCACACCATGCTTGGTAAGGTAGTCGGACATGGATGGTAGTCGCTGTTTCCAAAGTCGTAATAATGTGTCGATTGCGCCGTCTCGAATCTCCAAGCTGGGAAGGTGGGGCAAGAAATCGTTTCCGACGAAGAAGATGAGGAACACCCAGTCGTCTATCGCACGTTCGAGGTTGAAGCCAAATGGACAATTTGGCACGTTGAGTTCGATCTCTAGGTATTCCCGGAGTGTCGATACGTCCAAGAAGATGAAGGGCTTCTTCTCCTCCCCTGGCTTGCCTCCCGCGTCATGTTCTCCACGTTTCTCTCGAGCCTCTCCGCGACAATTCGCAGCGATGTGGCCATGCTGCCCGCAGATATGGCAGCCCTTCTTATCTTGTTGAAAAACGTCCTCGCGAAGCACCTTGAAGTAAGGTTCGTGGGTGGCGAGCGAAAGCATGATCAAGTCGGCGTCCTGCAAAAAGTGAAGACAGCTGGTCAGTTGATTTCAAAGTCTGATTTCTTTTGGCGATGTGTACACTTACCAGACCATATATGACGTGTTTCGTGTTGGGATCGTGAGAAGGGTGCGACCTTTGCCTTCTAATGTGCTCCATGATCTTGTGCTCTCCCTCACCGGGAACGCTCGCGTCACTGATGATGACTTTAAGCTGTTGTATTTCCAAAGGATTTATCAGCTTCACATCGCAAAAGCTCCAACGGAACAAGCGAAAACTCACGTTCTTCCATCCTGGGTCTTCGCTCATCTTCTTGACAACCCAGTACCTCAAACTTTGTGCAAGGAGATGCATGAAAGGTGTACCTGGAGTGATGGCGTTTGAGTCCCAGCCGGGCTCATTCGACGCGGCCTCGTCCGAGACCGGAAGTCCCATGGCTGTGTGAAAAGAACGGCGACCCAGAGTCAGTCTGATGCCCGTCCAGATACCCGATAGCCTGGCAAATTCTCACCTTTCCACTCTGCCAAGGCTTCCTCCTTTGCCAATTGCTTTTCTTTATTCTCCTGGGCGGTGCGGAATCGACGCGATCGTTGCTGATTCATCTTCGCACGCGGCGCAACACCATCTATAGTCAAGCATACGGCCCAAAGTGTCAGAAAGGGACATGACTCTGACCTATGCTCGCAGACATACCGATCGCCATCATCAGAAGCTTCCTTGGTCGGACCATGTTGACGACGCGCTCGGTGTACTTGAAAACTTCGACCATCATTTCCTCCTCTGTGGAAGGGGCGGGCTGGAGAACATGGAGCGTGTCAGCTGAATGCTCTGCTTAGGGGGCACATAGCAACACCAGAGATCCTCACCTTGCCCTCCGGATGGGTACACGGATGTACGATGCCGTTCATATCTAGATATAAACAGTCGAATTCCATGCCATTCGGATTTGGGCCTGACATGTCAATCGGTAGCTCCTTCTCCGCGCCATTCGCGTCGGGTACCGTACGCGGCTCCTCCTCGACCACGCCCTCGATGATCTTGGGGTATTTCTTCGAGAGCCATCGGAACAATGCTGGGACACCCTATCAGGATTGGAGACACAGTATTGGAGATGTCAGTAACTGTGCGATCAGGCGTAGACTTTGAATAGATGCTGGATGATGGATGATGTTGCCGCGGCTGCCGCTCGAGGATGCGCTGCTGGCCCCTCCTCTCCCCACAGGCTCATAAGGAGAATCATGAAGCGCCCATGCTTTGACGGGTTGCCTTGAGCATCCAGAGACGCGATGCTCTCAGACTCTCGCGTCACACGCTGGGGCCAAGTAGAACAAGGAGTAGCAGGCATCCTCCGGCAAGCAGCCGCATACACACATCATCATCGCTCCGCAAGCAACAGTCCACAGCTCACGAACCATTTTGGCAGGTCTATGGAGAGACTAGTGGACAGTAGAGACCAGATCGTGATCGCCAGTGAAGCAGACTTGCTGGTGGTCGGGAAAGGTTTCTTTGCGCGTTGAGCCTAGCAACCGTGGCTGCGGATTGCGGTATCAGCCTAAGCGTGGAGTGCGGCGACGTCCCTGCCCGAGCTTCTGGGCCGTCAGATACAGACTGGTGCCGCGCTCGAAGTGCTGGATGCTCTCGCAAATGGAAGAGATTGATTGTGGTGGAGCACAAGAGTGGATGAGTGAATGCAGTTTGAGGCAGCAAGAAAGCTCATCAGACTTGAGATTTTGAGAAGCCGGATGAGGAACGCCACAAAGTTGTCCATAAACGCTTTTCGAGCGGAAATACACGCGTTTCTGCAGGAAGCCGAAGCTTCGCGACCACCTTGAACGGAGATGCGGTTCAAGTCAGCCAGCCAGAAAAGTTTTGGGCGATCGTGAGAAGAATGTCGACACAGATGGACGCACAGAAGGTGAGGAACGCGCAGTGCTCTTCAGACAGGGAAAGCGGGCATCCGGACTGAAGCTCTGTTGTTGGTTCCTCTGTCCATGTAGCATGAAAGTGAAAAGCTCAAGGCTGCCGTGCAGAGACTGTCGCCACTAGATGACTTCAAAAATCTGGGCAAGATGCCCTGCGCGCGCAGCAGTCTGCTGACGGGCATGGCCACCGCAGCGGGCGTGATTGGGATCAGTGCAATCGCAGGCAGAGGTCAGAGTGACAACAGACACCTCTCCGTCCGAGTCGTACTTGCACGCTGACATCTGTTTTCCGTCTGCTCAGGTCTGCGGAGAGCATTAAATTGGGGCGTGGGCTCGTTCTGCGCCGTCTCTCTCGTATCCTGGTGAGCGTCCAAACCTGCCGGATCTCTCGACTGCGGTCTCCTGGGATCTGACTCTCCGTTCTTTTCTCTCCCAGGGAGATGTGTCGGTCATCAAGAAGATCAGAACAAGCACGAATGAAGGTCATCATCGACAACTTCCCCAACCGGGCCGCAGCCAAGGGCGCAAGGCAGTCAGTTCCGATTGCGGACAGCACCAGTAGCAGCAGCTCCGAGCCACCCGTCTCTCGGATTGCCCCATCTGTCACCTCGTAGACTCAATCAAATGTCCAACCAAAAATACCCAGTGACTACCGTGAAAAGACAACGCATTGAAGCGGGAAGCCATCTTTCGGCCTCCGCTGTGCATCTGATGGTCCGTCAGTATGTTTCTGCAAGCAGGTATATTGATGCGAAGGCCTCAACTTGCTGCTGAAGAACTTCTTGTTCAAGACGTCGCCACCGTTCACATCAATTTCGGCTGCGCTTGTGTCTAGCAAGCTGCGATACAGGCATTCTAATCAGAGTGAATGAACAGTGTCAGCCGCGTCAACACGCTCAATCGGAAGGATCAGGTTGATGTAGTACTCACTTTTTCCTCCTTCCGCCATGTGATGCGCCCGTTTCTCGATCGCCTCGCTCGTACACCTCAGCATCAACATCCATCGCATCTCCCTCATCAGCTTTCCGCCGCTCAGCCGCCGCTGCCGCTCCCTTGCGTCCGCCAAGTGCTTGATCATATAGCTGGTATAGCACCTTTGTGATCTCGGCTTCGTGTGCAGACTTCTGCTCTGCCGCTCTCCTCGCAGACGCTCTCGCTCCTGATATCCGTTCTGACAGCTGGTTGAGCACCACGTCTGCGCTAGTCGACCTGAGGAATCATAAACAAGTTGGAGTCAGTTGCCCGCAATGATGCGGCTTTGAGGACCCTCTGAGCTGTTGAGACTCACCATGTCTGTAGCGAATTGGCAATGTCTCCCAGCTCTTGAGCCCCTCGCACGTCTCGTCCCATGGCAGCTTCCACCTCGAACCTGCGCAGCTGCTGGTTCAGCTTCCCACTGAGCACGCCCGCGTACAACGCCTCGATGATGATGTCCTCCAGCTCCCGAATGCAGCTCTCTGAGAGCGCGTAGGAGGCATTTGGGCCCGTCGAGCTGCCCGCTGCTGATGTTGAGCCGGGACCAGTGGCCAACCCCAACGCATTCGCTAGGGTCCCGTAATCCAGCACCCGTGATCTGCTCGCATATGTGACCAGCGTCAATCTCTGGAGCTTGGCACTTTGCGCCTCGTTCAAAGCAGGGTAGATCATCTTCGGTCCGCCTGGAGCCTGGGCCGCAGTCTGTGCAGCAGTGTAGTCGGGAAACGCGCCATATGCGAACAGCTCAAGGAGGGCATAGTGCGATGCGTGGGCGGGAGAATCCGCGAGCTGGTAGGGGCCCCGCCCAGGAAGAAGGCTCAAGTATCAGCTACGTGCGCTTTTAGAGCTGTAGCAGAGTATTCTCGATGAAGGGCTCACCTGCTTGATTCCTTCGACATCGAGCAATTCGCTGAATACATAGCAGCCGGGAGCCGAGGTAGCTTGCTCGATGAGTTTTGCAGCAGCGGCACCTTTTGCATTCTTGGCGAGCAGTAGGTAGGGCTCGAGAGCTGCGAGCGCAGAAGCCGACGAGGTCAGGGCCGACATCTTTGCAACTCTGTGTGAAGAATCGTCGCCTTGTTCGTTGACGAGCGTGCTGGGGAAGTTGGTAGTTGAACAAATGCACGGATCAAGTCTAGGGACCTCAAGAACTTCGGAATTCACCATGAATGCAGCCTCACTTTGAGCCCTCAACAGCTGAAGCATCCAATCTCGGACACGCATCTACTGAGGCTACAATGCGAACAGGCTGACGACGGACCTATGTACAGTACAAACGAGCAAGTGTAAACATTGTTCTAAGGCTGAGAAGGCTGGCTGACGTGCCACGCCAATTGAACGATCGGAAGTAGAGCGGAATCGCCATGGTTGGACTAGATCTGTTCGGTCTTTTCTTCCTCGAGTTGCGCCTTCTCTGCAGCCCTGCGGCGTTCCTTTGGAAGCAGCGCCAGTCCTCCCAGGAAGGCCAGAAGGATGACAGCAAACCAGACGGGGAAGAAAATGTCTGGGACCCATGTCGGTGCCTGCCATGCCCAAGCCTGGAATCCAAGTCGGATCTGGTGCAGGGACATCCCAAAGAACAACACCACACCGAGAAGAATATGGCCGTAGTTCTGCAGACGGATCCCCTTCGCTCGATAGAGGAGCCTTCCGATCTGGCCCCAACAGGCTTGAACGATGACCAGGATGAACATCACGAGGCCGTAGAGGTTGTGGCTGGCCGCAAAGTGTGTCGCGCCTTGACTTTCCACAGCTTGGTAGCCCAGTGCGAAGCCGATGACGATCAGGACGAGGCCAAAGAGCTGCACAGCACGGTGAATCTTGAGCCAGGAGTCCGCATAGAAGTACCGAAAGCGCCCGATCAGGATTCCCGCGGCCTATGGAAAGAATCTTGTCTTAGTGTCGATTAGGAGAGCATGCAAAGAAACACGCATGTACCCACAACAAAGCCCATCCAGGCGACGCTCATAACGATCATGTGCGCGAAGAGCACTAGTTGGCATGCAGTATCTGTCAGGCTTCTCATCTCCGCGCATACAAAGACTTTGTGTCTACTCACGCCGCACAATGTTGTTGGACAGATCACGGATCGGCGCGGACGCAGTCGAGCTTGCATTTGAAGAGACGGTCGGATCTGAGTTCTCCCCACCCAAGGCCTTTGTAAGGTCTAGAGCGAAGATGCCGTCCCTGTCATGCATCGGAATGGAAGCGCTGGGATCATCCGAATCGGGAGAGATGCTGCTGTATGCCCAGATATGACGCGTCTGAGCGGTCGCAAAGTCGGCTGCGACAGGAAAAGTCCAGACCAAAGAGGTTATCGAGGCGTCTGCAGATAGTGTACGCAAGAGATCAGCAACATGTCCAGCACTGCAGCGTCATCAGCCCTGTCACTCACTCGTGGTCGAGGAGGTCATATCAGGTTGGAAGGCCTGGGCTGTCAACTGGTCAGTCGCTGGAGGTACATGGCCTGAGGCAGTGCGCTGAGACAAGACGACCTGACTGTCTGAGGTAGGCCAACCAACCTGTTGACCAAGCATTGTCTGTCAGTTCTTTGTATGTATGCTCTCCCAAATTCCTCGCGCTGAATCGCAACACCAACCATCATGTTCGCTCCAGCCATTCGGGAGCCTTGGCCGACTCCGATCCAGCCAACAGCACCTGTGAAAGAAGCGACGTATTCGACGCTCGAAGCTTGGTCGTCATACACTGCCGAGACGCAGAGGCTCCCTCGACAGACCTGATCTCCGAATCGAGCGCCGTGGACGGCAATGACGAGAGCACCAAGCGCCAGCAGACCGAGGAAGAAAGATGCCTTCATGGTTGAAGGAGACTGCAGCTGCTGGAATGACCCTGGACGAGGTAAGAACAGGTGAATGATTCAGCGAAGTAAGGGAGGGTCAGCAAAGATGATGGGGGTTCAAAAGCACGAGCGAAAAGAGGGGATATATGTCAGCGAGATGGTTCACCCGCGAGGAAGAACGACTGCTTCATTGGCCGGTGCAAGGCGGAACAGCAGAATGAGAAACTATTTTCCCTTGAACAGCAAGCTCCTTGATGAGATGGGCACAATCAGAATCAGGGCCAAATGGAGGGCATGTCCAAAAGTGAGTCCCGTCCTCTTTTGGTCCGCAAGACCATGGCAGGCATGTAGGCACGATCGATGATGTGCCCCCGTCTGATTCGAAAAGCTACAGCAGAGAGTGAGCCGTTCGCCGTCTGAGCTGAGACAACATGAGAACCTTGTACAGCCCCGCCGACCTTCAATGATCCTTCGCTCCTTTGGCAGCGAGCAGCAAGAGGTGGTGTCTTGTGTGATCTTGCTTCTCATTCTTGGCGTGTCCTGTAGAGACAAGCATTTTTTGGGGGCGGCGAAACAGGAGCAACAGATCTGTTCCTGGTGGATGCGGGCCAGTCGAAGCTGCATGAGGGCTTGTTGGTGAGCAGGGAGCCGAACGAAGTGCGGACTTCCAGCTTGAGATGAACGATGGGTGTATGCGGGTTGGCAGAGAACTGCGTTGAGCCCCAGTGACGGTTGTGCTCATAGTGGTTCACGGTGCTGGGGAAGGCGGACCACGGACAAGAATATGCGCCGTCGCCATCAGTCGTTGGAGTCGATCCCTTCTCTCACACCACAGACAGGCTGGGCAGGTATATGTTTAACAGTAAGAAGCGAGAACGCAGGCCTACAGTGAGGAGCAAGTGACACAAAGAGGGATGGAAGAGGGTCCAAGCCTCGAGGGAAATTCACATCTGAAGACGATCATCGTGCCAAGATTGTGATCCCAGATCAGGCTGCTCCGGCTTGCGACGTGCTATCACAGAACGACGTTCCTGCGGTAGCAGCGCCAGCCCACCAAAGAAGAGCACAGCAATGATGCTGAACCATACAGGGAAGAAGATGTCCGGGATCCAAGAGGGCGCCTTCCATGCCCAAGCATGGAAACCGGATCGGATCTGCCAGAGCGAAAGGACAAAGAAGAGGACGATGCCGAGGAGCAGGTGGCCGTAGTTGACCAGACGGGTGCCCTTGGACCGGAAGAGGAAGATGCTGAGCTGGCCCATCGATGCTTGGATCATCACGAGGATGATCATGACGAGCCCGAGTTTGCCGTGGGTCCCGACAAAGTGGGCAAATCGCATGCTGTGCACGGCTTCAAATGCACACGCGAATCCGAACAGGATCAGAATCAGCGCCGAAGTCTGCAAGGTGCGGTGGATGTTGATCCATTTGTCCGGAAGGAAGACACGGAACCGACCGACCAGGATTCCAGCAGCCTATCAGGCGTAGTCAGTCGAATGGTAAGCCATGCGGTGAGCTGAGGAGAGTAATGCTCGAGTACCATTACTTACCATCAAGCCCATCCAAGCTATACTCATGCAGATCATGTGGGCCAACAACACTGAGAGTCTCCTCAGACTGTTGTTCAGCCCATGAATGAATCCTCCAATGACAACAACTCTGATCCAAACTCACGTCGAACGCTGTGATCTGACAGATCACGCTCCGCCGCAGGATGTATGCTCTTTGAATCTACGTCTGACAGGTTGGCCGGTCCTGGCCTTGGGATCTCAGCGGACTTCGTGGGCGCTACATCCTGGATGGAGGTATTCGCCGCCAAACTCTTGGCTGGACCGTCTGCGTCTGGGATTTTCGAAGAGGAATTGTGCGAGGTTGGATGCGCACCGGAGACTGGCTTGGTGAAGTCCAAGGTGATGACCCCCTTTCTGTGGTCATGTGGTCGCAGTCTCGCATTGGGATCGTTCGAGTGTGGAGAGATGCTGCTGAGCGCCCAGATGTGCGGAGTTCGAGCGCTCGCGAAGCTGGCTTCGACCGGGAAGGTCCAGGAAAACACGGCCACTGTGGGATCTGCGGCTGAAGGATGTGGGTAGAGTCAGTATCAGGTGGCAGGGAATCGCCCTGGGGAGCTGATCTGCAAACGTACTCAGCATTGATGTGGACATATCTGGATAGAATGGTAAGGCGTTTACGTTCCCGCTCGTCGGCTCCCCATGCGATGAGCTGGTCCGTTGAGACAGAACGACCTGCCCATCTGAAGTCGGCCAGCCGACCTGTCACGGATGCCAGAGCCCTCAGATGCGGGAAACTTCTCTCAGCCTCTTACTCGCTGTGTACCAGACTCACCATCATGTTGGCACCTGCCATGTGAGCCCCTTGACCAAATCCAACCCATCCAACCTCGCCGCTGTATGCAGCTGTATACTTGACGGTGAGCGCCTGGTCATCGTACACCGCCGATACGCATAGATTGTCTTTGCAGAACCGGTCGCCGAAGCGCTCGCCTCGAGCAACGGCTACGAACGCGGAGAGGACCAGAAATGTCTGGGCTGGTGCTCTCATCGTCATCATCTGCTGGCCAAAGTCTGCTAGATAAAGAAAAGGATGAAGAAGAGGGTGAAAAGAGAGAGAGAGAGAGAGAGAGAGAAAGATGCAATCGATGATGAGAATGAAAATGGAGTCAGCTCAGGGCACAATGCATCGCATGCTTTCAAGCTCCTGTCAGGAAGGTCGGGTCCATGGAGCAGCGTCTCGATCAGACTGATCTCCCCAAATGAGAAACGGGAGCCTCCAACAGAAGTTCCGTTCAGGTGAGTCGCCTCCGGCAGTGTGGCAGCGGAGAGAGGGTAACCTCGAGTCGGGTGTTGCTCTCAAAGGAAAACAGCAGCATCTGTCGCGCGGGCGAAGCATCCTCATGTATTCTCGCATGCAGCCCTGCATGAACTTGCGCGAGACGTGATCCGGGGTGGTTGAATGAGGGAGCACCCGTGATGAAGGTTGTGGTAATGAGAAGCTCGGATAAGTCATGAGACGGGGAGGGGCCTCGCGGGTCGGGACATATGCGCCTTTCATGTCTGAAGGACTGCGTCAATGGTGGGAGGTGACGACAAAGTTGATGCACCACGGATGACAAGTGACTGCCGACTCCCGAGGCCAGGGCCGCAAGTGGCGACTCCCACCCGTCCTCACAGGATCTCCAAACTTCGAAGGTCTAGACCTTCGCAATGCAGATCTGATATGTTAATTTCGAGGGTGACAAAGAAAGGAATGTTCGTCATTGGTATGTATGTACAAGGGTGGGTCAGCTGACTTGCTGGACGAACGAATGGGAGGACCAAAGGGAAAGAGCCAGGGGGAGGGGGAAAGGATGATCAGGGAGCGAGAGGGTTTGAAATTCGAAAACCACCCAGAGTGGAAAAGGAAGAGGAATAATAGTCCCAACTAGAGAGTGGAGAGTTTCCGCTTCATTCCGGGGGAGGAAAAAGGGTAGAGGGGGGGAAGTTTCCACATTTTCAGACGTGGTACTTCTCCTGGCCGTACTTGTCCTGGTCAGAGCCGATCCGTTGGAGATCGCTGACGCGGTTCGCCCGGGCAGCTGCGTTGCGGCGCTCGCGGGGCAGCAGGGCAAGTCCGGCGAGGAAGAGCAGGGTGATGATACCGAACCAGACGGGGTACAGGATGTTGGGGATCCAGTCGGGTGCCATCCACTCCCACGCCTCGAAGCCGGTTCGGGCTTGCCAGAGCGCCAGACCGAAGAAGAGCACGACGCCGAGGAGGATGTGGCCGTAGTTCTGCAGACGGACGTTCTTGGCCCGGAAGATCATGTGGCCGATCTGTCCCCAGAAGGCTTGGATGATGACGAGGATGAACATGATGAGACCGATCTTGTTGTGGGTGTCTTGGAAGTGGGGCCCGCCCTCGCTTTCGACAGCCGAGTAACCAAGAGCGAATCCGATGATGATCAAGACGAGCGCCGAGCCTTGCATGATGCGGTGGATGTGGAACCACGAGCTGGGGAAGTAGACTCGTCCGAAACGTCCGACCAGGATGCCGGCGGCCTGGAGAATGAGTCGAGCAAGTCAGCCCCAAGACCAAAAGAATGAACGTCAGTCTCAGCGATCACTGTACTCACGATCAGACCGAACCAGGCAACAGTCATGAAGATCATGTGGGCGAGGTACACTGTCATGCGGGCGAGTTCGGTCAGCGACACTTGGGACCTCTGAGGGAGCACATTGAAGGAAAGCTGTACTGACTCTGTGTTGTTCTGTCGGACAGATCGCGGTTCGCGACGGCGCTGCCGCTGCCTTCCTCATCAGCACTGTCCCCGCTGGCATCGCCACTGCCGTCGGAGTTTGTGGGAGTGGAGGAGCCAGAGTTCGACGCCTTGGGGTTGGCGCCAGTGCTGGTCGGTGTGGTGGAAAGAGCCTTGGTGAGGTCCAAGTAGGTGGTGCCCTTCTTGTCGTGTTCCCGGATGTTTGCGCTGGAGTCTGATGAGCTTGGCGAGGTACCGCTGTATGCCCAAATGTGAGCCGTCTTGGAGCTTGCAAAGCCAGAAGCGACGGGGAAGGTCCAGCTCAATACGGTCATTGACGAATCTATGGGGAAGAGAGACGAGGTCAACAATTATGCCTGAAGGGGAAGGATGAGCATGTAAAAGCCGCTTCCGGATGGAAGATGCGGTTTTTCCAATGATGAAGACGCACTAGTTGTGGAAGCAGATGTGTTAGGAATGGCAGCCTGAGCCTTGACCCCGGATGGTGAAGGGTCAGCATGAGATGTGGTGTAGCGCTGAGACATGACCACTGATCCACTCGAGGTCGGCCAGCCGACCTGATTCGATGCAAGACGGACTTTGTCAGTCAGTCAAATCGTCTGATTAGATGGATACCACCTCGGCTGGTTGGCATTAAAAAGAGGTTTGGGACTCACCATGATGTTGGCACCTGCCATTCGAGCGCCTTGTCCGACACCGAACCATCCTACGGTGCCCTTGTATGCGGCTGTGTATTCGACTTGAAGCGCTTGATCGTCGTACACGGCATAGATGCAGAGTGGCCCGGTGCAGGTCTTGTCTGCGAACTTGGCCGCGTGGGCGACGTTGGCAGAAAGGGCAGCAAGGGCGAGACCGCCAATGGTGGAGAACTTCATTGTGGTGCTAGGTCAGAGATGAGGTGCGGATGAGTTGGTAAGGAGATAGGTCCAGTCTGTGCGGAATGGTGAGTGTGCTTCGACGACGACGAGGTCCTGTGCTGGCTCAGGGTACCGATCAACAGTGAGTCTGTCCAGCAAGTGGATGAGTAAGGGCAGGAAGAACAGCGGGAAGGAGAGAAAAAAAGAGCAGTAAGAAAGGGCGAGAAGGAAGGGGAGGTTGCTTTATACAGATGCACACTTGTCAGCAACACGCAGAGAGACAAGATGCGCGGGGTGCAGGAGGAGACGGGAAGGGAGGCAAACTGTGAAATGGCTGCCCTCGATTTGTTTGCAGTGTATGTATTCTGGCACGGGTCGATGATGCGCCGCCGCCCAACCTGCTGCGAGTCAGAGCAAAGCTATGCACTGCTCTCCTGCACGACCCGCCTTGTATAGTAAGAGGAGCAAAACGCAAGAGACAGTGATGAAGTGGATGAGTGAGCAAAGAAAGGGTCGTGTGCTAATCGCTGGCGAGAGACGTTGGTGCTGGAATAAGTCAAACACTTCCCTGGTTTGTTTTGTGTGTGTGTGTGCTGTACCGCCGGAGATGGGTGACAGATGCAGCCAGCCACAGACAGAAGAGCGAGCCTAACGTTGTGGAAAGGTGTGATCGTACTGGACAACGAGGCGCACGTCTCGGGGCCTCGGATCGCAGAGCAGAGCTGGCCCTCATTTGGGGGTTGATGTTCGTCCCTGAATGAGTTTGTTGCAAATGATTCATTGATGAGCAGTGTGTGAGGCCAGCAATGCATAGGATAATATCAAATTCACTTTAGATGCTGATTGCTATTTGAGCCCAGTTAAGCTATGCATTACTTTTTCTTCTTAGTGGGCCCCCAACACTTAAGTGCAACCCTGCCATCCTGCCTTTAACCCTTTGGGCAAAGTTGCGCTTGACCACGTCCCTCAGCCAGCTTGGGGCAATGATGCACATTATCACCCGAGCTGTTAGCATGACAGTGGGGTGTTTGACCCTTACAAAGCGAGAGGCGGAACTTTTGGCTGATGAAAGTCGTAACTGATGCATGTATTCCAAATTGCACGGGTGGGCTCAAGTTGAGTGCCGCAGCGCTGTCCCAACCCCAGCCTGCGTTCGGAATTGAGGCAAGGGGGGCTAGACGGGTCGGACATCTGCAGCAGCTGTGAATCCAAATCTGCAAGCCTGCATGCATGAGCCAGGCCCGCACCCAGATGGATCTCAGCTCGCACCTTTCGGGAGCTGCTCCGGAAAGTGCGAGAGTACATACTGTAGGCTGGCAAGCTGATTGACAGCACTGCACGCACCTCTCTTCCCAACGCTCGGGCTCGGTGCCCAAGCAAGGGCGCTTGCGGAGCCGGGTTCTTTTACGCATTCATCATGCCGACGAGTGACAGTTGGCCGGGTCCTGATTGGACCAAAGGCCCTCCCTTGCTCCGACTGAGGTATGTAGTGAGCCTTTTCCCCTCCCTCTCCCTCTGTTTGAGAAACATGCCTGACATGCTCCACGCATCATCCTCAAATCCCCTGTTTGACTTGCGATGCATGCATCGGCAGGTCCATAAAGCACAGCCTCTGCCTGGCTCAAACCGGCACCTGAGCTGGCGCTCAATTCATTCAGTGCCTGGCGCGCATCTGCCAAACATTGCGGGACCAAGATGAACATGCTTCAATTGGACAAAGGCTACGACTCTCTAGATTGTGTACAGTACAAGTACGTATGTACTGTCTCCAGAACGCACCAACAGTCCGTGTGTCTGCGTCCCTGTGTCTCGAATCTTGATCGGCTAGCTCGCTCACCCATGCCTCGTACGTAATGGTTCTTGTCCTGAACTTCGCTGTATTATTTCAGCAGACAGATTGGACAGCACCGATCCCGACATCAATCTTGAGATCGAATGGAATGGTGGTATTGTGTCCAAATAGAGCTCTGATTTTCCCGACTGCACTCGGAGACAACCAACTCTGTACTTGATAAGTTGGTTTCCTGTCCATCCTTCGCTGAGTGGTCGCGCCCTATGCCTCACGGACGAAGGATCATCACGCGGACGACAGCTGGCTGCCGCCATAGACGGGACGAGGGGGATGACAAGAGTGTGCCGAGTTATTTGATATTTGGCTGCATCGTGGACCAACGGCGCCCCAGATGCGCTCACCGGACATGTAGTGTGTGTGTCTGCCAGCACTCATCTGACATTGACCATCAAGAGTACCAAGGGCAATCAGCAAGATGCAAGAGTTCTTGAGCAGAGGGGTTGGCAAAGGGTAGCAAAACCATCCATATTAAAAGCCTCAGCCATGAGATTGATCCACTAAAAGCGGGCGCCAAGGTGGGACCCGGCGGCCCGAGGAGCATTTCTTCACCTTCGACAGTGACTGTCGAGACACCTCGCCAGAAAGGGGTGACCACCCTGTCCTGCCTTTGTCAGAGCGAACAGCTCATGCTCTGTTCGCACTTCTCCTAGCGCACGCCTTCGGATAAGCAAGCCATGCTAGGTCGCAGTGATCGCTCAAAGAAACGTGCCCTCAGGCCCACTAGGCATTCTTTACGGACAGTGACCACCATCTTGAGCGATTCCTTCTTACCGACTCTTGTGAGAGTCCCGAGCGAGGCTAGCAAGGAGCTATGCACGGTTCAATGCGCCGACGTACCATCCACCAGGCTTGAGCACCATCCCTTGCTCTGCGACTCTGATGGGCAGGTGCTTGTGGATAAGGCAGAGAGAGGCTGTGAACATTTATTCAGGCACCACCTCAAACCTGCCAGGACTTGTTGTGGGAGAGCAATTTGTTCGAAGTTACAAAAGGGTAATTCGCCACGTGGCATGCCGCATCACGTGAGCTGGAGTGTCTGCTTCCCGCAAAACTGCAGCCTGTCGGGCATTCGACACGGAAATCGTCCGGCGCTTTGACTGATTTGCGGGGACGAGGACGCCGGACCGAGCTGGCTGAGATGGGGGGTTGATGATGTGTGTCTGGGAAGTGTAGCATGCTGGGCCACTGAAGCGCAAACATTCACCATCAGGCTCAGCTTGTGGGAGCAGCATTCTCTTTCTCCTCTTGAGCGTCGTCTCTTCTTGCTCGCTCGTCGCCAGTCCCGAACGAGGCTCCTCATCGCTCGCGCGCGGTCCTTTTGATCAGCCAGCAGCACAAGCTTGACAACGTCCGTTGACCACCTACCTCAGCGTGAAGCTTCTCAGTCCCCAGCCATGAGCAGCACCGCCCTGATCGATGCGTGAGTCCCAATCTCGATGCTTGCACTGGTCTATCAACCTTGAGCTGATACGCTGCTGCTGCTGCTTCTGCATCTGCATCTCTGTCGCCGGCCCCGTTTGTGTGATTGACCCAGGCTCTTCATGCGCACGGTCGACATTGTCCAAAGTCTACCCAAGGCCGGGCCCATCCAGACATCGTATGAGGAGAAACTGGCCCTGTACAGGTCAGTACCTTCTCAATGCCTCTTTTGCGAGTCCGGGCCTGCAATACTGATCCCACCTGGACGTCTTGTTCCCCCATCGCCAAATCACAGTCTTTACAAGCAAGGTAAGCTTATCATCGTCACCACGACCTCTCACACATATACGGGATTCAGGGTGATTGCCTTGCTCATGTCTTTGCATCTCGCTCCACAGCTACCGAAGGCGATGTCAACTTCACAAGACCTGGCATGTTCGACATGCTCGGCAGAGCCAAATGGTGCGCATGCGCCGCACTACTTTCGCTGCTCCAGCAGCCGGGGAGCATACATGCTGACTCTTGAATTTGGGACTTGATAATGCAGGGACGCATGGCAAAAACGAAAGGGTCTGCCAAGTAGAGACGCCAAACAACTCTATGTAGAGAGCATGCTTGCTGTACGTCCACTGCCCGCTCCTGCCTCATCCCTCTCCAAACATGTGAACGCCAAACTGAACACATACTCTCTCTCTCCCCCTGCCTCTTCAATCTTATCTCATGCACAGATCCTGCGCAGATTCAGCGACCGGCCACAAGCCATTGCGCTGATAGAGGAACTCGAGTCTTTCAGCGGAGACGTGGAGCAACAGATCATGGACGGTGAGCCGCGTCTGGTTTGAGCAGATGTAGGTTCGAATTTGGGACTGACGTGACACCTTCCCTTCTCTGCCTCAGGTTCCTTCGCACAGGATGATACCGAATCAGAAGAAACACCACCCAGAGCACCGCCCAAAATGAAGCGTTCCAAAAGCAGCGATAAGAAGAAGGCCGATGTTCGACCGAAGCAGGCCATCGATCCACGTCGACAGGGCAAAGGAGCCGACCGAGCCCAAGCTGAAGAAGAAGAAGATGATGATGATGATGATGAAGAAGAGGACGAGGATGAGTCCGTCTCTTCTTCGGAGGAGGATGACGATGACGAGGAAGAAGATTCGGACCCGCTGGACGACGAGGACGAGGAGGAGCTAGACGAGGCCGAGACATATCGAAGGACAGGAGGCCCACCTGCGGCAGGCGGCCGCGCCGGTGTCCCGCCTTCAGGATCACGTCAAGGACGACCCTTACCAGAAGGTTACTATGGCAGGTTCGGAGGAGGCTCCCTCTCTGGCGCAGCTGGCGTTGGTCCTGGGGCTCCACCTTCCTCCTGGTCTCAACAGAGCTTCACAGGCGTACCGCCTTCCTCGCTCCCTCCCATCGGCGCGGCTGGAGGAGGTCCCAGCGGTGCGGGCCGACCGCCAAGCGTGACTGGGTACCGTCCAAGCCCGGGCTCAGGCTATCCACACACTTCTTCACAATATCACCACCCTCATCATGGGCCCGGCGGTGGGCGAGCTCCGAGCGTCGCCGGAACTTCGTACAGCGGAGCCGCGCCTGGTGGCACAGGAAGCAGCTACTACTATGGCCAGGGACCGTACAATCTGAGCAGTCTCCGAAGTGTAGGGCCCGGCGCACCCTCCTCTGTCGGAGGCAGGTCTGGCGGAGGGCCCCGGAGTGAGATTGGCGGATTCGCATCGGGTGGGCCTGGAAGTGCGCTGGTGGGCGGAGTGCCGCCTGGTGTTGTGGCCAAGGCGGTGACACAGCAACCGAACCCGGCGGCCGCGGCGGCCGCTGCGCAGCCAACGTTGAGACCCGAAGTCGACCTTGCGCTCCAATCGATCCAAACATCCCTCGCTGCGCTACACGAGCGACTGAATCGGGTCGAGACGTCCTCAGGAAGAGATTCGGGCCTGTTCGGCGCCCTCTTCCGGGGCGGCTCTGCGGGTTCCGGAGGGAGCGGAAACAACAACAACAGCAGCAGCAACAACAACAATGGAAGGCACGGAAGTGCGCTCCGGTCCGCATATGCGGGGTTCGCCGATGCGTTCCACGACATTGCCGTGCTGCTCGGCTTCCGCCGCGGACGAGCGCACCAGGGCGCGACGCCGAGCTTCTACCAGGCAGGAGGCTCCGGTGGCGGCAATGATCGCTCGCGCGATGCGCTCACACTCGCGGTCCGGTTGGGCCTGGCCGCTGTCAACCTCGCGGTCCGGCTAGCGCTCGACGTGACGAGTGTGGTCATCCTGCTGAGCCTGTTGCTGACCGTGGTCAAGCGGCTGACGGGCAGAGGTGATCCATTGTTGCTGTTGAGGCTGATCCGGAAATGGACGGGCTTGAGGCCGAGGGTGTTGATTGCGGCCACGACGGGCGCGGCTGCTGCTGTTGCGGGCGGAGGCTCCAAGTCGTCCTCTTCTGGCTCGGGACGGGCGATAGGCGGTGCTGGCGGCAAGGGACAGTGATCCCCCCAAACCGTGTCTCCGTGCTTCGTTCGGCAACAAGGAAAAAGGACACCCTGCTTTCCTTCACTCATTCGCTCTTGTCTCCTCGCCACAGCACGCACAGATGCCAGCAGAGACACACCCCCATCAACGCATCCCTTCTACCTTTTTTCTGCTCCCTGACTCTCCTTCCTTATTTGTCACCCACCTTCACTTTTCAATCTGACAAACTTTATGGATATCCACAGCCGTGGTTGGCCTGCTCTCACAGCTTGCTTCGGATTCGAGTCCGATGGGTCCAAAGCAGATATATACTGCACACGATCGAGACATGCTGGTTCGTATTGTTTGGAGGATTTACTGTCATTCTAGGTAGGATACCACGATGCGTTACGTCAGAGGGACCAGGAGAAACCAGGGGCGGATTTGAGGGCAGCAGAAGAGACGGAGAGAGAGAGAGAGAGACCGAGGAACAGAGAAAAGGGTGTGCAGAGGAAGAGAGAACGCGCGATCAGATCAAAGTCTTGATGGCCGCAATGATGCTCTGGGGGTCGAGACCCTGGTGGTAGACCTGTTCTTGCAGTCCACCACAGCCCTCCTTGTGCACACCGAGCGCCTTGTACTTGGGCGTCAGGTTCCGGCTGAGCAGCCAGGAGCCCATCTTGGATCCCAACCCAGTGAGCACGTTTTGGGTCTCGACCACGAGCACAAAGCCCGTCGAGCCGTACTCCTTGATGGCCTCCTCGTCGACGACGTTGAGGGTGACCTTGTTGATCAGACCCACGTCGAGACCCTCGGCCCGGACCCGGTCGACGGCGTCAACGGCGCGGTAGACCATGTCTCCAAACGCGACGACGTAGCCCTTGGTGCCCTTGCGGATCACCTCGTCCTTGCCGGGCACAAACTCGTACTTGTCGTCGTAGAACTTCTCGTCACTGCCCTCCTTGGTGATCCAGGGCACCTTGGCGCGGGTGGAGAAGACGAAGCGGAGGCCGTCGTCAAACAGGACCTTGCTCACCACGGCCGTCATCTGGGCGGGGTCTGCGGGGAAGTAGAGCCGGGTGATGTAGCCGTCGAGGAGACCGTTGTCTGCGAAGAAGATGTTGATACCGAAGTGGCAGGCTGATTGGCAGAAGTTTTCCAAGTTTGAAGTGTCAGTATGCCTCACGTCAGACGCGTCTTTTTGAGTTCCGTCGCGATACGCGAGGAAGTAATTGAACTCACTGTTGTCAGCAACCTCGTCACAGCCAGCGTGCGAGAAGTGGGAGAGCACGTTGGAGAAGTTGAGGCGGGCCATGGTCGCTTCCGAGGTGATCATCTCCAGGAAGGCGGAGAAGGTGGAGAAGACACCAGTTCTGTATTCGCCCTTCTCGAGGAAGGAACCGAAACCGGCAGCGGCGGAGAAGTTTCCGCGCTCGCAGATTCCGGAGGGCACAAACACTTCGGGGTGCTTTTGGTGGATGGCCTTGAGACCGGTGGAGCCCTCGAGATCGGAGTCGATGACGAGAACCTACGCATATATGCATTTCTTTGAGCACGCGCAGCGAAGGGACACGCTTGAAAGCCAAGATGTACTCACCTTCTTCTTGTTCTCTTCCTTGGAGTACTTGTCCAGGACTTGGTTAACCGCCTCACCGAAGACGACACGGTTGGCGCCCTTGTCGCGGGTCGAGCCCGAGTAGAGGTATGGAATGTCGCCGGGCTTGATTCCCTCAATGATCTTGGCAGCGTCGGCGTATCCCTTCTTCTGGAGGTGCTTGATGGCCTTGTCGGCGGGTATGACGTCGTGGCCGTGGGTGGAGCCCTCGATGCCCTCGATGCCGGGGGCCATCTTTCGCTTGGCAATGACGGCGGCGGGACCGGGCGAGTTGATGACGGTGACGATGGCCTCGTAGATGGAGTCGAGGTCCTCACCTTGGGCCTCGACGACCTTGAGGCCGTGTCCCTCGAGGGTCTAGAGTACGAGAGGAGACAAAAGACGCGTCTTTTTTGAGTTATATGATGCCTCAATATGGAGTGGGCAGATTTACCCACCTTGTGAACGGAGTAGCCCTTGAAGTAGTCGGATGGGTGGCCAGCAATGGTGACGTCGTTGTCGTCGATGAAGAGCTTGACGTTCAGATTGTTGGCCACAGCAATGCGAGCGGCCTCGGCGTCGTCACCCTCCTGTTGGGAGCCGTCGGAGCCGAGCATGATGGCAATCTTGTCGGGGTGGGCGAAGGCGACACCGTTGACGAGGGGCCACATGTGACCGAGACGACCGGAGGAGAACTTGACACCGGGGGTGAGGCCGAGCTCGGGGTGACCAGGGAGCTTGGAGTTGGCGGCGCGGTAGTTGACGAGGTGGTCAGCGGGGAGGTGGCCCTCGAGGACGGCCTGGAGGTACTGGGTTGCAACACGGTGGCCGGCCTCGTCGAAGAAGGTCTGGACAAACTTGTCGCCTGCGGGACCGCGGAAGATGGCGTTGAGGATGGTGGTCTCTACGGTGACGTCGTAAGGCCCACCGGTGTGACCCGAGACACCGCGGGCGGCACCACAAGCGGTGAAGAAGACGATGGCGTCTCTGAGGATGTCGATGTCATGCTTGAGGGCCTCCTTCTGCTCTGCGGTGAGCTTTGGCTGGGAAGGGTCGAGGGTTGGGTTCTTGAGCTTGTCCAAGGGGATGGGGAACTTGGAGGGATCAAAGTCCTTGAGCTGGAAGGCCATGGTGATAAGAACTGATAAGGGAAAGGGAGGCGATGGGGAGTTGGAAGGAAGTCTAGTTGGTGGTCGTCGCCGATCAAGAGAGCGAGAGGCAGGAAGGTCGCAGATGAGATGGACGATGCTAGTGATGAGAGTCAGATGCACTCAGTGATGGTCGCCTCTTGGATGGATGAGGGAGGAGGAGGAGGAGGAGGAGGAGGAGGATGGATGCACTACTCTTTATGGAGGAGGAGGTGATGATGGAAGTCGAATGTATGCTGTTCCTTTCCTGCTTCAGTCTGCTATCTCTGCGATGATTGTGAAGATCACTTGGCTTCCTCCAACTCCGCGAAAGAAAGACGCCTTTGTTTTTCCCTCTTTCCAGTGCGTCATCACTCACTCTAAGCTTGCCCGCTGCACGGACCACCCTACCTGCAGCTCACATGCTTCATCAGACCCTGAGCCAGCACCACTATCGCATACATGCTGCTATCTAATAATAACCGAGAGAGAGAGGGAGAGTGTGTGTGTGGGTCCACAGAAATCATCCTTCGCATGCTGCATGATAGCTCTGGATGGAAGAGGCAGAGTGGGTGAGGATGGTGTCAGTGCGCGAGCTCGTGGCCACGTCCGTAAGCATGCATCAAGAGGAGCGAGCACTCACGTCCCGGCTCTCCAGAAAGTCGAGGTAGGCCAGCACCAGCCCAAACCAGAATGCTCGCTCCAGGCCCAGACCCCGCACCGCCGCCTCCTGCATCACCACCGAGCCCTTCCTCGCCTCGTTCCATCCCGAGAACACTCCCCACCCGCCACCGCCCCCATCCTCAAAGCGCAACACCTCCACACTCTCCATCGCCCCCTCCTCTGGTGAATGTAATCGCGGCGGGTTCACCCAATGCACACTGAAATCATGATTCGTGTCCAGCGGCAGTGACCCAGGCCGGATTGCAGACGGCAGCTTCGCCCACGCCCATGATGTCCACCGCCGTCGCATCGCATTCAGTCCCGATCCTGACCCTCCTCCTGACGCAGGCACAGCACCCGCATTGTTGAGCCTCGGACTCGCATCTCCACTCCGTAATCGTGTCCGCCGTCCCGAACCAGGTAAGAATGGCGCACGGGCCTCATAAGACGCCGCGTCGACCCCGTCGATCAGCACAAAGTGGCATACCAGCGGCCGCGACGCCTGTCCAGTGGAAGAAGAAGTAGATGATGCTGATGCCAGAGCCGAAGCCGAGCTCACGGGTGGACCGTGTCGAAGGAAAAGTGGTTTCACGGTCGTAGATGTATTCGTATTCTTGATAGTTGAATTTGACCGCTGCTGCTGTCCTCCTCCGTTGGCAAGGGTCGATCCAGAACTCTGAGACGCCTCTTCGGCGGCGGCCTGCTGAGATGGTGCATTGGGAGCAGTGTCCTGTGCTGAAGAAGGCTCCGTAGGTGAATACGGTCGATCGATGGAGGAATATTTTGCTGAACCGGGGCTGGCACCCGCAAGCACATCTCTGCCGAGCGCATAATTGCCAGTCTGGGTGGGAGGCGTCAACAAGTTGGTCGAGGAAGACGACGGCCCAGGATCCAAGTGCCGAGTGTCCAGCGAGAGTCCCGTCTTGCTTCCGCCCGCCGCGGTTGGTAGGTCTTCCTCCTCTTCCTCCCGCAAGCCAACTTCGCGTGGTTCGTTCGAAACTTTGCGAACCTCGATCCGATGCGAGCCTGATCCTCCACTCCGTCTGCGTGTGTGTCCACTGGCCCCTACTGCTGCCGAGGTTCCGACACCTGTCGCTGCACTCTGCTCGCCTGCGCGCTCAGTGCCGTTAACTTCTGCACCGCCAGTCAGGATCGTCGGGGCCACGCTGGTGGCCCGATTCTGATGAGCAACGTCTTCGTCCTGCTTTTTGTGAGCGGCTGATTGGGATCGAGAGTGGGTGTTGCGAGCCGAGGATGAGGAGCAGGAGCCCGCGGGTCCGGAGCCGATAGTCTCATCAATCGTTTCCTTGGCCCTGTTCAGCCATTTCATGTCGATCGAGGTGGGCAGAGAGACCATCAGCGGCGACCTGCTCTCCGCTGCAGACGACTGCGATTGCCAGGAAGGCGGCGGGCGCAAGGCCAATGCTGTATTGGGAGGTAGTGCAGGCGAGCGAAGACGGAGGTACCATCCTCTCGCCGGCTTGTGGATCGTCCAGGGCACCTCTGCAGTCGAGGCATTGACCAAGCTGTCGACAATCTCGCCTTCCTCTGACAGTTCGCGTTCGCGGAAGAAGAGCGGGCGCAGTGGGTCTTTTGGGGTTTTGGGCTCGACCGATACCTGAAGACGTAGATCTGTTAGCGAGTCCGTTTCCCTGTCATTATCCAGGAGCAAGCTGGTCAGATTGGAGGATAAGGCAAGAGCTGCGTGTGAATGCGCCGCTCACGTGTGAATAATATAAGTAGAAGTCTCTGCTGGTGGTGCGAATGGCGCGGGCGGAGGATAGGAGGTCGCTGCTCCTGTCCTGATGCCATTGCTGACACCACCACCTCCATCACTCATGGCCAACGACTTCTTCTCAACCCTGGGTGTCGTTTGCTTTCGTTGTCGCGTCTCGATGAATTAGTGAATGCTCATCATTGCTCGAGCCAAGGTCGACGGAGAAGGTTTTGATTTTGATATCGAACAGCATTTCCCCGGCTTAATATTGTTATCTAATCTTATCTGTCGTGGCCCTTGTTGAACATGGACCCGCTCGAGCGCATGATTCGTTGCTGTACAACATGCTTCTCCATCGGTCCAGGCAAGATGCAGATGGAGCGAGACCCGTACGAGTTTGTGAGGCTGGGCGATGTCCAGTTCGACCTCAGTCTGCGCGTCTCCTCGCTCCAAGGCCGGCTGCCCAAGCTCAACCGGGTCCAGCTCCTCCTCGACCAACCCGAAGCCCAACAGTGGGGCATACACAACCCCACCGCAGCAGCGGACAACGACAACGACCACAACTTCTACGTAGAGGCTCAGCTCTGGGCCGACAACAAGCCGCTCAGCATCCCATACAAGACCTCGACTGCGCCCAGACACTGGAAGGAATGGATCCATTTCGACATCAGACTCTGTGACCTCCCGCTCTCCTCCCAAATCACATTCACCGTGCATGACTCCTCCGCCCCTTCGTTGCATGGTGAATCGCACACCCACATCATTGGAGGCACCACCTTCCGGCTGTTTGGCAAAAAGGGGACGCTCAAGAAGGCACAGCAGAGACTGTACCTCTGGCCATCCATCTCCGCCGACCCTTCCGCCGAATCCTCTACCCCGTCCAAAGTGGCAGGCATGTCCGACGAGATGGGCAGGTTAGAGAACCTCGTCAAGCGGCAAGAGCGGGGCGACCTGCCGAGGGTAGACTGGCTCGACAAGCTTGCTTTTCGGCAGATTGAGAAGATCCATGATCAAGAGGCGAAAGCGTCGCATTCGCTCTTCTTGTACATCGACCTGCCTCGGTTTGATCTGCCGATTGTGTTCTGTGAACAGGAAGCACTGCCGCCTATCATGCCTCCTCCCGGACATCATGGGCATCACCACCAGACCTACTCGACTTCCACGACCACTACCGCCGCTGCTCTTTCCCAATATCACCATTCGTACAGCTCATCGACCTTCAGTACGGCGGGTACGAACGCGACGTCGACCACGACCACGACGACCGCAGCAGCTGCGGCAGCCGCGGCCGCCGCAGCAGCAGCTCAGAACAGCACGACCAACAACCCTTCCTCAATCTCATCAGGATCGCATACAATTCCCCCCTCTTCAACCTCCACAGCCACAGCGGTAGGCACCATTCCATCCTCCGGTGCCGCGCCGAGCTCGGCAACGGCCACATCAGCTGCCGCCGTAGCAGCAGCTGCCGCACTCAACAGTAATAGCAAACCTACCATCGATGCCTCGCTTTTCACCATCTCTGACCCCGAGATTGCGCGGGAGAACCCGGTTGAGGCTAAACATCGCCGGTTGGTGAGAAGTCATCGGAGTGGACCACTCGACCGAGAACTCAAACCGAATGCTATCGTCAGAGACGACCTCAATGTGAGTCTAGTCATGCGTGAAAAGGAATCATCATGCAAGCGTCAGACTTATGTCTAGACTCTCGTTTACCTTACGTGATTGTATGCTAGGCTATCCTCTCATACCCGCCAACACGCCCGCTCCAACCAGAAGAGATGGACACCATCTGGTCCTTCCGCTTCTACCTCACTCGCGACCCGAAGGGACTCACCAAGTTCCTCAAGTCGGTCGTTTGGTCCGACCCGGGCGAGGCCCAGCAGGCGACCGAGGTGCTATTGCCGATCTGGTCCGAACCTGCGCTGGATGATGGGTTGGAGCTGCTGGGTCCGCAATTTAATGATCCGCGAGTGAGAGCATATGCTGTCAAATTGCTCGAAAGGGCGGGAGATGAGGTATGTACGAGGACTCCAGATAGCATTTACCCAGTCAACCCGGCGTTTTGCTTGCGTGCCGGGGCTGACTCGCCGTTCTTTGCTTGCTCAGGAACTTATGCTCTACCTGCTCCAACTCGTACAAGCCCTCAAGTTTGAACAAATCGCTTCGCTCCGAAACAATGCTGCCGGTGGTGGAAATGCTGCCAGTGGGCCAGGGTCGGGCGGTGCCAGTGGAGTCAGTCGAAGCGGCACCCTCCGCGCAAACACTTCCTCAAACAACCCAGCAAACACGACGATTCTCCCACAAGATGCCACCTCACCCAGCGCCTCTGCCTCCTTGGCCATCAGCGGCGGTCTCAGTGCGTCCGGAAGCACAAACGGCCAAGGCCTGACCGACTTCCTCATCTCACGCGCCTGCTCGAACGAAGAGTTTGCAAGCACCTTCTTCTGGTACCTCCGCGTCGAATGCGAAGACAAGCTGATGGGCAAAATGTTCCGCCGGATCAAGACAAAGTTTGTCGAAAAGCTACAGGAATCGCCGCGCGGGGCGGCAATGTTTAGCGTGATCAGGCGACAGGAGACGCTGTTGGGCATCTTGACGCAGCGCGCGCGAGAGTTGAGAATGTCAAAGGATCCGAGGCCGAAGAAGATTGATAAGCTGCGCTCGTTCTTGAGTGCGGACCCGCATTCTTCTTCGGCGGGCGTGGCGGCGGCAAAAGCGGCGGCTGCGGCCGTGGCGGATACGAGCGTCTTGAGTTCGAGTGGGGCCGATCACCATCATCAGCATCAACACTTGGCGAAGGAGGCTGGCGCACATTCGGGTGGCGGCAAAGATGGTGCGGGACCGGGCGGATTTTCGGGCCTGTTCGACCCGCCATTACCTCTCCCGCTCGATCCCAAAGTCAGAGTGACGGGCATTGTGGCAGACAAGTGTTCCGTCTTCAAGAGCAACCTTTTCCCGCTCTTGTTACAGTTTGAGGAAGAGACTGCCTCCTCATCGGCACCGATTTCATCAGAGGACGTCCTCGAGGACGGTGTGATTGTCAATCTGGCGGCTGACGACTCGAAGAGAAAATCATCCAAATCGGCTGCAGTGGCCGGGTCTCCACCGCACTACGGCGTCATCGTCAAGAACGGAGACGATTTCAGACAGGACCAGCTCGTGATCCAGCTGTTCACGCTGATGGACAAGCTCCTCCGCAACGAGAACCTCGATCTGAAGATTACGCCCTACCGGGTCCTGGCGACGGGCACGCTGGATGGCATTGCGCAGTATGTGCCAAGTCTGACGATTGCGAACATCATGAGTGGGGCTCCTAGTAGCGGTGGAGGCAGTGTGTTGAACTACCTGAGGCATCATCATCCGGACGAGACTAGTCTAGGAACCTTTGGAGTTCAGGCTGGAGTATTGGATACGTTTGTCAGAAGTTGCGGTGAGTCCCGGCCTGCTAATGTTGTTCTTGCCAGCCTCGTCGCGTGCTGAAGGCATTCCCTTCCGTGATGACCATCTGCCAGCTGGCTACTGTGTGGTGACCTATCTTCTCGGCGTGGGAGATCGTCATCTTGACAACCTCTTGCTCGCGCCAGACGGGCACTTCTTCCATGGTGAGTGTGGACACTTCCACAAATCGTGCCTTTTGTCTGCCGAAGCTCTCTCTCAGCGCGCTTAACACCATATCACGAAAAAAAATTCTTGTTTCCAGTCGACTTTGGTTACATCCTCAACCGCGACCCCAAACCGTTCCCACCCCCGGTCAAGGTCTGCAAAGAAATGGTCGACGGCATGGGCGGCACTTCGTCTGCCCACTACGCCCGCTTCAAGGCGCTCTGTGGGACGGCGTTCTCGAGCTTGAGGAAGAGTGCAAATCTGATCTTGAACCTGGTGGCGCTCATGGTCGATGCAAATGTACCGGATATCAAGATTGAGCCCGATAAGGCTGTGCTGAAGGTGAGTTGAATGGCTTG
The DNA here is from genome assembly GCA_001006505.1 of Tilletia horrida. Lineage (NCBI taxonomy): Eukaryota > Fungi > Basidiomycota > Exobasidiomycetes > Tilletiales > Tilletiaceae > Tilletia > Tilletia horrida. Next base: position 67,373 of record LAXH01000011.1, read on the forward strand.
CACCACTCTTTTGTGCTGTCTGATACGTCCAGCTAACTTTTGCTCTTGTGCCTTCACCAGGTCCAGGAAAAGTTCCGCCTCGACCTGACTGAGGACGAAGCGATCAAATTCTTTGACGGCCTCCTGAACGACACTTCGTACCTCGCTGCCATGTTTGATCGTCTACACGACGTTGCTCAGTACTTCCGCACATAGATTATTGTACACAATTCGCATCCATTCCTCCGGCGCTAGTCGTTGATAATACCGCACATCCAATATCTATCATTGATCCCCCAGAACGTCTCGCTGTCCTTGGTGGAAGTGACATTACTTGAATTTAAGAAAATGGATGTAACACACAAAACGATTGCAAGGACTGGGCGAGGGTACGGTAGGAGGGGAGCCTGCGTCCTCGCCCATGTTCCGAACTTGCGACGATGCAAAAGAGGTGAGAAAAACAAAAAGCAAGAACGTTCAGGAAGTTTTGATCCAGGATGGGCGGCACAGTTGGTTGCCTGTGGCTGTGGTGACTCTGACCCTGCCGCGGATGCTGAAGGCACAAAGGGGGCCAAAAAGTAGGTCGACCTTTCCGACTGATGCGTGAGAACGGGAAGGCAAAAGCAGGAGTGACAAGGCGAAACGAGGATAGAGATAATCCCTTGACCGGAACAAGAAGGAGATGGGCGAGAGAGGATTCGATTGGAACAGCCGCTGTATGGACAGTGAGTTTGGTGCGTGATGCTCGGAGTACCTTGGGAGAGGGGCGGAGCGGAGAGATGGAGAGGCTGAGGAGGGGAAAACAAGGCATCGTTTTCCATTCGTGACAGTTTGCACGCGAAACGTGCGGGTTGGGGGCGAAGCACTTTGCACGTGGGAAAATACGCAAAAAAGGTCAGAAAACCGCGCGGAGAGAAATCAGGGTGCGAGTTGCTCACCATTCAGTGTGCTGCCGCCACGTTGACAGGCCCTCTGTAAAGAGATCCTTCGTGTCGGAACAGGACCTGAGCGCTAATCTCGGTTCCCGTGAGTTTCATGGCCAGCTCTATGTCGGCTTTGACGTATTCCTGGCCCTGGGGCGTCTTCAACACGGGCAACAGCGGCTGGAAGGGCGTCATGTCAATGTTGAACACGCACAGTTCCGAAAACCCAGGCATGTCCACAAACTCGGGCAACTCGTCCGAATCGCCCCGGTACACAAGCAGCGAGATCGCTGCCGTCAGGGGCACGGTGGTCGTCCAAGTCAGCACAAACGGACTCAGGTGCTCCTCATCGTCCCGGCCCGTCTCTCCCTTGCGCAACACACAGCCAAAGGCACCGGGCAGATGTTGCACGCCGTCGACGCCGCCGTAGCCGAGGTGAGCCCGAGCTTGGTGTGCCGGTCGTTCTGGTCGTAGAACACAGGAGCACCGGATGCCGTACGACATCCGAGCCACTCGGCTCCCTACCACTCCATCCAATGCCCAGATCAGTGCACCAGAGGCGACAGCTTTGGCGCTGTTGTGGCGGAGGAAGGAGTGAATGGTCAGCAATATGCATGACACGAGCCATCGCGTGGAAGGACAGTCAGAAACTCACGTGGCCTCGTCAGGCTTGCATAATTGCACCTTTTCTCCCAATCTGCCTGCCAGCTCTGATCGGAAGTACATCGACTCCGAGAAACCTCCGACCATGGCAACCATCTGTGACAGAACAATGTATCATGTCAATAAAGCAACGGACGCGTCTACCGCGAGGGTGGCAAGAGGAATCAACTCACAGCTGGTCGACCATCACCACGATGTACGATGCGGCCCTCGATGGATGAACAGGTAGCCGCGATCGACGGTTCATATAACTCCGCAACTTCCTCTCTGCAAACGATGTAGCGCAAAGATGTTATATCGTCAGCCCGACACCTTCCTCGAGCACGCGCCACAACCTTTGAGAGAATGGGCATCTCTAGTCCCTATCTCCTACTCACGCTGAGAACACCAACATTCCCTTTCTCAAGCCGATCGACGGGTCATTGTCTGCGGTCATTCCGATTCTCAACAAAATCTCGCCCTGGTCCCGGCTCGCAAACGTCTCCTTGATTGTGGTCGAGAACATCTGTCTCATCGAGCGCAAATCTTCGTAATTGTCCCATCGAGTTCCCCTGAGACGCTCCTGGATGAGCAGGAGCGCGCGCTGGTCGACCGTGGTGGAGCCGGCAATGATACAGTCTGAAATGCCGTTTTCCTTGACTTGTATGTTTGGGTAGATGCTCTCGACGGTGTAGGTCGAGACATCGATGGTTCCTCCTCCAGCGTCGTTGCTGTTTGCACAAGAAAGCACATCCTGGTTCAGCACTCCGCGCTCCTCAGACGGGTAATAAACCGGGGCTCTGTCGTCGACTCACACAATGAGTTGTCCTCCGCCTTCCGCATATTGCTGTAGATTGAATGCGCAAAGAGCAAAGAGAGGCCCACCTGTCAATATTGTACAATCCTCACGCATAAGAAGACCCGCCTCGCGCGTGTCGGGAAACTCACGTCAAACATGTCACCTGCACTCTGACTCATGGCAAGGTAGCAAATCGAAGCCTCCGCCTCTGTGACGAATCGGATCGCACTCTCCGCCCGGTCAGCAGGGATGAGCTGCGCCATGACACACGCCTGTCGCAGCGTCTGCTGCTGCGCAATCTCCCATCCGTTTGGGATGGTGACGACGTACGAGGTGCGCTGGCCGAGAGAGGTCAGGATCTCGCGGCCGTTGGCGAGGCGGGTGAAGATGTATGTGCCCACACACTTGACCATGTATGCCAAGAAGTTGGCACACACTTGCTCGACCGTGACGCCCGGGGGCAGCGGGTCGAGGTCGAGGTTACTCGTCGATTCTTCTCCGCCGGCGAGGATGACGCGGAGGTGAGGCGGGCGGAGATGGAGCTTCCACCAGCGGACTTGGTAGCCTCCATCGTTGATCAACCCGTCCGCCTCGGGCCCCTCAGCCTCGGCTCCGAAGAGGCGAGCATTGCAATCGCGATCGTAGGTGACGACCGAGGGCACCTTGGACAGCCCGGTCGCTTGGGCAGGGTAGGACTTGACATCCTCAATCTTGGGCTTCTTGCCTGGCTCGAGCACGCAGAAGGACGCGCCCGAGTATGTGGTGCCGAGGTCGATGGCAATGATGAGCTGGCGCTCGCCTTGGTATGGCAGCCATTCGCGGCCCCGTCGTTTCTGGGAAGAGCCGGGACCCATGCCTGGGTCGGCGAGGTACTGATCATAGCCACCCGCACTGGGGGGTTGGGGTGGGAGAGACTTGTTGTTGATGTGGTTTGGGTTGATGGGGAGAGAATGTTGAGAGGTGGGGCGGGAGCCGTAGCCGCCTGCTGTGCTGCCTCCGTACATGCTGTTGTGACCGTTTGAGCCTGAGGGAATACCGTTTCCGTTGCGTTGTTGGTAGGAGCGAGCGTACAAGGCTGCGGGTGAAGGCTGTTGATCTGCGCTGCTTGAACTTGCTGCTCACAGACAAGAGACCGACAGCAACGATGATGACACTGGTAGTCAGCACGAGGAGAGATTGGACAGATGGAGGAAGGGGAAAGCAAAGATGAAGGACATACCTGCTGCGTAGGGGTTACTGTACATGACAGATCAGAGAAGAGCCAAGAAAAAGCAAGAAGTCGGACACTGAGGAATCTTGTTCGCAATGTGGCTTCCTTCTCGCAAAAGGGGCGGGCTGTGTAGTATCAGTAGTAGCTGTTGTCCGCGAGCGATGGGAAGTGTGCCAATGATGGACGGGAAGGAGAGTTCGTCCTGTGAGCTGCAGAAGGAAGGAGGAAGGTGGAAGACGCGCTAAGGCGGGAGAAGATGAAAGCGCCTCAGTCGAGGAATATCGAGTGAAAGAAGAGGTTATACCTGGGCCGGGCGCGCGTGCGTGCGTGCGTGTGCAGTGTGGACTAGTTGCAATGTATGGCAAGGGGGAAGGATGTGGTGGTGTGGTAAGAGCTGCGATGCAAGCTGCTGCAGGACCAGGTGATGATGTGGATTCGGATTCTCACTCTTTGGCCAAGGTGGAGGGAGGCGAGGTGAGGCGAGGCAGTGGACGCACTCCAACACTCAACACATGAAGAACAGAACAGAACAGAACAGAACAGCACAGCAGCACCACACACAACCCATCTTCCGGTCTACGCCAGCACCTCCCAGGCTCCCTTCCTGCTACTCTTCTTGTGGGGGGCCCTGGGCGCAATAATAATATTCTCCTTGCCTCACATTTGGCAGGCGCGCCCGTGAGGTCTTCTTCTTCGACTCATCTCTGTCCCGCGTCTCGTCCTCGTCTGACTAGCTCCGATACGCACTTCGCTTAGACAGGCGCCTCGGTCAGGTCCCACAATTTTCCTTCTTCTTGCAGATCAGGCGCCTGGCAGAGAGCTCTCGTCCACGCAAATATGAACGCGAAATCTGTCTTCTTGCTGTTTGCCTGGTGGGACGATCCCGTTACAGATGGGTCTTGACAATGGAGGGTCCGAGGAAGGGAAGCAGTATGTACCTACTTCGTCGGAAGATGAGGCACACTAATCTCTTCAAGACTTCGGATCAATCAGGGCGTAATCCGAGGGAGACTCAGTACAGAATGTGCGTGTACACTGTACAGCCTCCCATCACCCATGCGTGCGCCCTGCCTATTCTTCCAACCTCATGTGCCGAGGTCGGTCACGCCAGCAGTGCGCAACCAGTCAGAAGCTCTAAGTGCCTTTTCGCCGGATCATCATCTGCTCGCCTGCCCGAATTCTTGCATTCAGATCTCGACTCGGGGCGGAGCATATTGCGCCTGCCAGCCTTAGCAGTCGCTTCAGCCGGTCAGGATGGGTGTGCTGAAGCTGACGCACGAGCTGCTCGAGCCACTGCAAACTTACACCGAGAGGAGAGACAGTATGGTGCGATGCACTGCCCGTGGCCGTGAAGTACACCTCTGACGCCTCACCGTGAAGGCTGACAGGTGCTCCATGGCTCCTCCTCTCCGTCCGAGAGAGCCTTGGCAATGTCTAAGGCGCAACGAGGGGCGAGCCTCCGAATCCGCTAACATCCTTCTTTGGCTGAATATTTGGATGCTGCGCCAAATCTGTTCACAATCCGTTCTGCCGTTCAAATGCCGTTTCGTACTCACCTTGTCCTCTCTTCGATGTTGCTCAAACCAAGCACGTCCAAAGCGCTTGTGGGCACGGGTGTGGAACTCGGCAAGGTGGTGCTGCGTCCTCGTGCGTATACACTCGCCACCAAAGTCATCCTTACCGGAATCATGCTGCAACTCCGTCTTCCTGACCGACCTCGCCTGATGGGGGCATTTGGAATCAGGAACGGGGTTGGGCTCAAGGCACAAGTTGATGGACTCGTCCCATTTAGCTGGAAATGAAGTAGTGCTCCAGATCTTGCCTTGAGCTTCTTTCCTTTGGGAGTGATGGTCCTCACTTCTACACCGGCGAACCTCTTAAGAATGAACACTCACCTCACCCACACGGCAGCCTGACACACATGCATGCCATGTGGCCTGGTGAGACCTGCAGCTGGAACTAGCGGCTCAGCTGAACCTCATAGATCCACTGTCTCCACTTTCGAGGATCCGAAGCGTTTTGCCAAGTTTCGTTCCTTGCCCGGTTCACAGGTCTGGAGTCTGGACATCGTCAGGAAGAACTTGCTTGAGTCGCGGGGACATTTGAACGACTAGGAGTTGCCCTGTCGCACTTGTCGTCATGAGGCTCAGCTGACAGCGTGAAACTAGTGACGACTGACGACTGCCCCTTGTCCCGAATACCGCTGCTAGACTTCACAATGTATTTGATTTCCTTTCCACAGCTCTGCAGGAACACATCTCATGGTCCCATTCTCTGAGGCGGGCCTGCGGGGTCTTGAGGTCGCTCCAGATGTCCCACAGAACTGGAAGAGCGGGGTACATGTGCAGAAGGGGGGCTTCTATGAGTCTTTGAACCCAGTGCATAGCTGAGGTTGAGGCGTCCAAAGAGGCGTGGCCGCCGCAATGCATGCAACCCGCCTTCTTCTTCTTTCGTGCGGATGCAAATTTGGAGTTCCAGGGCTTGGGCGCCATCGACCTGTACCTTGCATGTTGCCCGGATGAGTGAGTGGTCACGACCTCAGAGGACAGAAGCCTTTGTGGGCAGTAGAACAAAAAAGAAACAAAACCCGACCAGCAGCAGCAACAAAGCTTCATCAGATTTCATATGGTCAGCTTGCTGGCAGCCTGAGGGGCAAAACTGATGTTCCCGGACAACGAGGTTCAGCAGTGGAAAAGATGTCGGGCTGGGGATCATTGCAGGACTGCGGCATGGACATGGGCAGCCTGAGTGGGAAAGATAGAAATGGCTGTCGAACAAAGTTAGATGCCATCTGCCAGCAACACATCCACGCCACCCAATCCAAAAATGGGGGTTTGCCAGCTGTCCTAATTCCACGATGACGCGTCACGGTTCATTCCTCGGACGCGCAGCGCGTTTGCGCGCCGTTCTGAGCACCACGACTCAAGTTCGCTTGCAAGTTGGGAACTTTGTGCCCTTGCTAGCTTACGGGTGGCGGGCATGTCGAGACGATAGGAGCCAAGTTGGAAATCTCACTCTGCAATTAAGCAGGTGGTGTCTGTGCGCTGGACCAGTTGCTGTCCTGCGGGGTGCAGTGCAGACTCGAGAACAAAGGCCCAGCCAATGTGTTCTCACACCAAACTAAATTGCGGCACCGCAGCGAGCAAGAATGGCGAGTGGAACAACCTGTGGACAAAACAGAGACGGCTCGACGCAGCAGAATATGGTGGCGCGGCCCTGGTTCCACAACACAGGACTCTGCACTGTTATGTGTGTGTGTGTGTGTGTCTGAACAAAGCTCACACACACACACACACTGGAAAAAAGTGGTCCAAAGTTGGGGCCTAATTCTCTCGCCAGTGGCATCCTTTGCCCAGAGTTGGGGTAGAGGAATAGCGGACTTGACGTGTGGATCGTGCGAAGCTTTCGGTACGAAAAGATCGACAGGAAAACGAGGGTGTTCGAACTTACCACGGTCCCACGAACAGCAGCAGCAGCATCATAACTAACCCAAGTTGCAACCCAAGATGGGGGCTCAGAGAAGCGGAAGATAGCGCGGCGATGCACTCTGCAGATCCTCTGCATCAAGTCGCTAACTTTTTAGCGCGCTTTTTAGATGTCGTGACCTACATAATTATTACACACACCAAAAACAGGTGTGAGATCGAGGTCTCACACCGGGTGGTCTGCCTTTAGTGTAGTCCTCTGACTTTCGGTTTGGATCCTGGCATGGGCATGCAGCGACCATAATTCTGACCCTGATCGACACGGATCCGAGAGCTTGCTGCAGTATCCAGAGGACCCGCAGCACACCGAAGAGAGAGATCATCATCCATCACGAATCGAGGGAGAGCCGGCCCTGAGGGGACGAAAAGCGGGTCTGGAGGTCTGGTCAGACTCCTTAAATTGAGTTGGTAGCGGAGCATATCAAGTGGGTAAAGGCAGAAATGCAAGAGAAGCAAATACAATTTGTGTTGTAATGCGGCATAGAGATCTTCTTGACTGCCCCTTGGGTTCCACATTGCAAATCTCAGGACTGGTAAGCCTTGTTTTTTTTGGGGGGGAGGGGCAGCACTGTAACGCAGGAGGTTCTGTGTGTGGCTGTCTCTCTGCCTCTTCTCGCGCGCGCCCTCACACAAACGGATCCCAAGGCTTCGCTCTTTTCCCTGGGGCGTCAGCATCTACAACTCAGGACAAGATCTCTTCCACCACCTCGCTGCTTCGTCAAGGGACCACACGTCTGCGGATCCCCGTTCTCGCTCTCGGCCACAGCGACGATCTCTGATTGGACACACACACGCGTGCGCGGTACCACAAGTCCGACCTCCGACAAACATCTTCAAAGGCTCGACGAATCCGGCCCCCCTTTTTCCTTACGTCTACCTAGTCCTCCCTTCAAGGACTTGCGACGAACACGTAACAAGAGCGCGTTTTTCATCACCGGTACCAACGACGGCGCCATCTGAAGCAGTCGACAGTCCTGTAAGTTGGCTATCTCATTTGGCGACGCGTCGATCGGATGCACAGGCGCTCCCGCCTCTCCCATATTCGCACATCCTAACTGACATCACATACCACTCCACCCTCCCTCTCGCACCATTTGCAGAACACTTACTTGCTCGCCGGCGTCGCTCTGGCGATCACCGACTGTCATCGGCCGCGTCTCTCTCGAGCCTCGGTGACAAACATCGTCTGGCAATCATGGCGGTCAGCCCCGTCGGATCCCAATCCAGCTCAGCTCTGGCCTTCTACACTGGCCCAGAAGAATATGTCGTCGCCCTGCACGACTTTACCTCTCAGAACGACACCTGTCTCTCCTTTCAGTCCGGACAGGTCATCAAGGTGTTCAACCGCGACTCCTCAGGATGGTGGGATGGTGAACTGGATGGGCATCGCGGCTGGTTCCCTTCCAACTATGTAGATCAGGACGGACTTCTGTCCACGGATGGCAGAGGGTCCCGCGCTTCAGGAGATCTGATAGGGGGATCGAATGGCGCAGGAGGCAGAGCGAGCTCGATGAACGGTGGTCCATATCCACAAAATGGCAACACGATCGGCCTGCGGACATCGGGCATGTATGAGGATCCAGAGGCAGGATATGCTGCTGGGGGCCCACAAGCCAGTTCAGCCTCCTCCACCTCGACGATCGGCAACAACACTCCGCAGCCTCCCATACCCACCAGATCCAGCTCATCCACCCACCACCGGAAGAGATCTGGAAACAGCACGACAGGCAAGTCGTCCACATACTCACCTTACGAGACCATCCTAGAACCAATCCTACACGCCATCGCACTCCTCCATAATGCTGTCCGTGCAAATCGAGTTGCGCACTTTCAACCCTCGACAGCATGTGTCATCTCCTCCGTCCGCTCGGTGCTCTCCGCCACCGACTGTCTGACCAGGGATTCTGCCGTCTTGCGCGCCCATCCTGTCCTTGCCATCGAGCGCAAGCAGATCCTCTCCGAGCTGACTCGACTCGTACAACAGTCCAAAAGGGCTTCCGCCATGATGGTTGATGAATCTAAACGAGGTCAGGAGATGGATGTCATGCTCGATCTGGCCGAACTCACCCTCGTCCACGTCCGTCGGTTTTTGGAAGTGGCGGATGAATGCGGGGTCCCAATTCCCGACCGAAGAGGTTCTCTCTACGAAGAGACGTACGAAGACCGGAGAGGAGGCATGCCCGTGGTCAGCCATGCGACCAACGGAAACATGCTCTCCGTCGATGATGGACGAAGCATCGACAACCGGTCGTCTGCATACTACACCACTTTTACCTCTGATCAATTCAGTCCGCGAAGCTCACGCAGCTTTGCCGATCTCAGAAGTACACACTCGCGCTCGGTGTATGTCAACTCTCACGGTGACGATGGAGGCATGCTCGGCGTGTCGTACGTGCCTCGGTCTGAACACCGGAACACGATGCGGACCACGTTTACGACTGCCACGACTAGTGCACAATATCATGGCCACGGCAACCTGTCCTCATCGCCACCCGAGTCACTTACCCACGACCAAACTGGCGCTCCGCGCATAAGCGAAGAGAGAAAACGGGCTGGGAAAGGTTACGAGCCTGAGGACGCGGCCAACGACGACGATGAAGCTGGGCAAGCGCAAGATCAAGACGACGATGACGAGCCTTCCGATAAACACACTCCAGCTGAGGTTCTGGAACGGCTCAGCACCGCAAACGACGAACTGTTATCGGTCATTGCAGCATTTATAGGCCATGTGCACACGCATACACGCCAGTCCCACGCCTCGAGTTTCGCCCATCTGATAGACATGACCCGCGAGGCAGTCGATGCCGTGCGAAACTTGCTCACTGTGGTCGAGTCGGTCAACAATCACCCAGACTTGCAGGCCGATCGGCCGAAGGAGGTGGCCATCTTGTGGGAGACTCGGGAGAGTCTGTATGAGGCTACCACTGCGCTCGTCACCGCTGCCCGGCTGGTGACCGCGTCTGGCAACGCGCCTCCGCAAGCTTCGTCCACCTCGAGCGGAGGCAATGCGACGCCTCCCAATACGGAGGAAGACGAGAAGTCTCGACTGCTGTCCGCGGCCACGGGCGTGCTCCGGACTGGTGGAGAATGTGTGGGTGCGGTGCGACTGTGTCTGGGGCAGGCCCATGCGGGCATGCTCATCTCGGTTCCCGAGGCGACGAGGCCACGAAGCCAGATGATGGGGCAGCACGGAGGTTCATCCGCGTCCGCATACAGCCGGGGCCAAGAGGTCGACGATGATGACGAAGACGATGACCTCGTCCCCGACGAGGACGGCAATTACGGAGTCAGCGTCAACGGCGGCACCGTCCGGCGCGGCAAGCACACCCTCTCCTTCCTGGGCCGGAAAGCGACGAGCTTGAGCTGTCTGAGGGAAAAGTACGAACGCGACGGCTTCCAGACTGCGTTTGATGGCATCGTGGAGACCGACGTGGACGGCGAGGAGGATGGCGAGGGTGTTGCGGACCAGATGGGTGGCGCTGCGGGTAGTCCTGTCAGGAGCAACTGGATCTCGAAACCGCGTCCGAGTGTGGAATCGGAGCTGAAGCGCGACAGTGGTAGTTCGCGCTCGGACAGAGGGGACGCGAGCGGCAGTCGAGGAAGCGGCAGGCAAAAGCTGGCGAATCTTGCTGCCGCCGCTGCTGCTGCTGGGGACAAGGACCTGGTCGAGTCGCCGACCCAGATGCAGGACAGCTCGCCAGACAGCGACTTTGGGGTGGTCACCTCGTCGGGTCGATTCGATGGCCCTGGCCCGGTCGCCGCGGCGCGTATCAGCGGAGAGGCGGTGAGGAGAAGCGGGTCCGGCAGAGTCTCTACCGGTGCAAGCGTTCGAGCATCCACCACTCTTGCCGCCAATGCCGTCGCTGAGGCTGAGAGACAGCTCACCAGACTCGTATTGCCCAATGGCAATGCGGGCAAGACAAAGCCGCGCCGGAATTCAAATGGCACCAACTCGGATGGCGATGGATCGCGCGTCTCGAACAATTCCGCATCGTCGACATCGGTCGGGTCATTGACGGGCTCTACCTCCCTGACCCGCTCGGTCCGATCAGGCTCTGAGACCACTGCGGAGACATCGGCCCGGCCTTCGTTGGAGCGCATGGACTCGGAGATGTCGTCGCCCGTGTTGGACACGTATCCCCACACGGCCCCGCTGCTGGGCAAGTTCCCGCGCGAGATGCCGCCCAGCCAGCTCTCTTCTTCGGCCGCATCTACAATTGACGATGGCTCCTCGGACACGACTCAACCACACACCAACACGATTCCACAGAGCGCGAGTGACTCCCAGATCGAAGGGGCGGCTCTTGCTTTGGCTGCCGGACGTCGGGGAAGCAATTCCAACGAGCCGATCTACATGCAGCCTGATTACGACCCGGAGGATGTGGTGTTCAACAAGGAAGGCAGGTTGACAGGCGCGACGCTGGCAGCGCTAGTGGAGAAGATGACGCCCCACGACACCACGGTGGAGGCTGGCTTCTCGACCGCGTTCTACATGTGCTTCCGCCTGTTCACGACGCCAGTAGAGCTCTTCCAGACTCTGGTAGCGCGGTACAACCTCCAGTTACCGCAGGGCATTGAGCTCTCGGACGCGGACAGGACTCTGTGGCTGGAGCGGAAAGTGACACCTGTCCGACTGCGCGTGTTCAACTTTTTGAAGCTCTGGCTCGAATCGCACTACAACGAGGCGACCGACGCGGTCATACTACCTCAGCTGATCGAGTTTGCGCGAACGAGCATGGCCACACCCGTCATGTCTCGCCACGGCCAACGAATCGTTGAGCTTGCACAAAGACGGTTGAGTGCGTCGGGCATCCGGAATGGGAACCGCGGACCCTCGGCTCTACAGCGTGCATATTCGACGGACATGCTCCGTCCGAATGCGGCTGCTCTGGCGGCGAGGATGTACCAGCCGTCGGCATTCCCTCGGCAGGGCGTGTTCCCTCCAAACCCGATTGTGAAGGACAAGTGGATGAACCCGCTCCGGAGCGGTGATTGGAAGAGCGTGAACATTATGGAGATCGACCCGACCGAGCTGGCGCGACAGATCACCATTATGGGCTCGAAGCTGTACTGTTCCATCCAGCCTGAAGAGCTGTTGAATCTCGACAGCGGATCGAAGAAGGCTGCGGCTGGCGGGGCGGGCACGGCTGGTGCGACTGCGGGGCAGCAATCGTTTGTGAAGAGCATGAGCGCGCTGAGTACCGCCATCAGTGGATGGATCAACGAGACGATTCTTGGGGAACCCAATCTCCGGAATCGAGTGCAGTTGATGAAGTTCTTCATCAAGCTGGGAGACGTGAGTCAATTTTGGAGCGCATACAATCGCATCGAATCTCTGAGCTGACACTGGTTTTCCTTCCAATACAGCGTCTGTTTGGGCTGCAGAACTTCGATGCACTCTTCGCGATCCACGCTGCGCTCGGGTCGGCTCAGATCGACCGACTGCGCCAGACTTGGGACAGTTTGTCTTCCAAGTACCGGATGCTGATGGACCAACAAAAGCAGGCCGTCACATTTGCGCGCAACTGGGCCAGCTACCGAACCCGCTTGCGCAACACTGTGCCGCCCGCGCTTCCCTTCCTGGGTGTCTTCCTGACCGACTTGACCTTTATCAATGACGGAAATGCGCGGATGCGGCCTTCACCGCATGCGCCGGATCGCAAGCTGCTCAACTTTGATCGATATGTCCGCATCAGCAACGTGGTCACGGAGCTGCAGCGGTTCCAGGTGCCATACACGCTGCAGGAGGTGCCCGAGTTGCAACTGCTGCTCAAGTCGGTGCTGGCCAATCTGCCGAGCTCGAATGGAACGGACCCGGCGAACGATCTGTGGCTGCGCTCTCGCGCGCTCGAACCGCGACAGGGCGAGGGCACGCTCACTGGTCGCAACCGCGACGGTGGAGGCAAAGGTCTGGACATTTTCAACTGGAAGTGATCTCGACGCGCTCCTGAGCCCTGCTCAATTCTCGTTCACACACATCAACACCTTTTGGACGATTTCTTCTGCCCGCTCTTCAACGCAAGGTTGCTTGTCATGCATGGCAGCAATCCGTTACTAAATTTTATCTGCAACCTATTCTTCCCGGTTCCTTGACTTCCAACAGACGCCCAAGAAGCCGGTCTTTCAATTCCTTGCCATGCTCAGGAAGCATTTCTGCACCGGTCCCTTCTAGTTTCGGCAGAGAGCTGCCCGGCAAGGCATTCTTCGCTGAACTCCATTCCTGACGCGGAAGGAACGGCAAGAAACACCACTGCGAATCATGACAACTGTCTCTGTGCCAAATCGCTGGACAATGACCGATCCGACTCTCCACCTTCTTCGCTGCACAGATACGACCTTTATTTGTTGCTACGCCCGGCGCTGGGCCCACCACAACGTGGATGGGGCCTGGGTCATGCCCGTTTTCCTGCACTTCACTTCCAGTGCCCGCCATTTGACGACTCGGTTCCATTCATTCTCTCTCACAACCACCTGTAGATTTTTTGTTCCTCTTTTCTCTCTCTCTCTTCACTCTTCTCTCTCCTCTCGTCTCTGTTCTCCCTCTTCTCCCTCTGTTTCTTTCTCACTGTGCGCGCGTCTCTTCCATCCTGTTGCTGCTCTTTGATCTATGTGCTCGTTCCTCTGGTGTCCTCCTTCTTCCTCGTGTACTACAACGAAATTGAACTTGAAGCTGGAGTCGCAGACACCGATATCATTCACTCTCCACACTTGCTTCCTCGTCTGATCACGAATGGGCGTGGGCTTGTCTAGTAAGATGACTTGGCTCATTTAGATGGAGACTGATGAGTGCAAATTCGAAATGGGATGTTCCTGGCATTGCCTGCACGGGAGAAAAAAGGTATTTGTTGATACAAGAGAGTCGTCAAAGGTCGTTAGAGATGTCGTCAATGCTGTGGTATCTGATCAGGAAAGCTGTTTGAGTGTAGTAGAAACAGGAGTCGCCTTGCTCAAGACTGCGGACAGTCCAGTCGCGTCTCCAGCCCGAGCGACTGTGGGAAGGCAGGCGTCAGAGTGACTTATGCAGCCGCAGGCGTGGCAGGTGAGGCCGCCTTCTCAGCGGGGCTGTCCTTGCGTTTCTGCGACATGTGAGGCACGCTGAGCATAAGAAGCATGGTCAGACGCGCTTCAAGAAAATTTGTACTCACGAACAGAGTCCAGGATGAGCGCTTCGAGCTCTTTGCTGGTGCCTGGTCCTTGATCTTTGGCAAGAGCTCTGTTGGAGTGGTGACAGGCTTTTCCTCTTCAGCCTCTGAATCGCTGGTGGCGGACTCAGTGCTGGACACACAAAATTTCATCAGTCAGACACTTGTCGAAATGCAAGTGCTTTGAGAAGGTGAAGGATACGGTACTCACGCGTTTGGGTCCTTTTGGACATTACGGATAGGCTGGTTACCGATATTCTTGAGCACCTGCTGCCCGCCGACATTGAGCATCGTGGTGTATTCTCCATCGTAAGGGTATCTCGATGGACGGTCGTGCCAGGGCCGTCTGCAGCAGCACATGAGCGCGGCGAGGACATCGCAGAGGCCGACGATGATGGTGAAGACGCCGCGGACGAGGACGCTTGCGATTTCACCGACAGCGAGACAGAGCGTCTCTACCGTGGCTCCGACCCAGGAAAGAACGGTTCCCAGTGTTGAGAAAACGACGCCCATGGTTTTCAAAAGTTGTGTGACGGGGTTGCAAAAGGAGGCAAACGTGAGTTGTTGCGAGCCGCAGCTGGATGAATGCTGCCAAATAGATGAGGATGTGGATTCGTGAGAGGTCGTTAAAACGTCAAGGTCGTCAGAAAGGCAGGGCGCCCAGGAACAAGACAGAGTCTGCTGAAGTCTGCTGAGTGCAAAGCTGATTGAGTTGTGTGATGGATGGTGTTGGCTCTTTCATACATGCGCGCATACAAAGCGGTTGAGACCAACACTTTCTCCATGCAAGCCCCTGTCTCGGAGCGTTTCCTCCTTCCTTGCCTTTGTTTGACAAGCCTGCCCGCCTGCCAACTGAAACCAATTTAGCCAGCCACACCAAGGAGGATGCACGCACGGGCCGTGGGAATTTTTAACCCCCTGCACAACGCAGATCCACATGACCAGCCAAATGAGCGAACAACTCGAGACTGCAGAGTCGACGACAGCATACAGAGAAGCAACAGACAACATGAGTCAGCAGAGCTCGAAGAGAAGGCGACCCGCTGGCTTCGAGCCGCTCGTCGATCTCGCTCACATCTCCTTACTTCCTAGACGCGATGTCTTCAGCCAGCCTCCCGCGTCGAAGAACAACAATGTCGCCCTCCTCGAATGGCACGCTCGTGGTCTCACTTCATCGGTATACAAGACCAGTCTCCCAATCGTGGCTGGATCAGAACAGCCGAGAGCCGTCTGTGTCAAAGTCACATCCCTCGACTTGCTCGTCAGGCCTCATTCAGCGGAAAGAGAGCTAGCTTGTCTTCAACATCTCCGAGGCTCAGAGCATGTGAGTCTCATGCACCACCATCGCTCAAGACTTCAGTGAGGCTGAACCGGTGACGTCTTCCATTGCTCATAGGTTGCCGAACTCATCGATGCCTTCGTGTCCTATCCGGACCCCTTCAGCACCAACTACGAGATGATTCTCGATTTCTATCCTTTCGAGCTCGGTCAACTGATCGATGATCCCAGCTTTCTTCCAGACACCTGGGCTACATCCGCACCTTCAAACCTTCGCGATAGACATCCTCAGTATGGCGACTTCCTCTGGCATCTGACCACGGGCCTCGCAAACGGCTTGAAGCACATGCACAAATCTGGGGTAGCCCATCGCGATATCAAGCCGTCCAACATTCTCCTTACCCAGGATGGCGTCCCAGTGTATGCTGACTTCGCAACTGCGTGGCAGGACTATCTCGCTAATGACTCGAACAGTGACGACCAAAGTCAGTACGAGGGCGACAATGGCAGTGGCGGCCTCGAATATGCGGTCGGAACCGGCGCCTTCAGAGCACCAGAGCTCCTCTTTGCTCCCGAGGCAGGTTACAACGTTTTCAAAGTCGATGTCTGGGAACTCGGAGTCACTCTCTCTTGCTGTTTCCTACCCTTTGAGAACACAATCCACGAAAAAGACGATGAATCCTCAGATGGCGACGGCCCTCCTCCACTGACTGGGCTTACTTCTTCAATGCGGTCAGAACGGCTCTGGTACGAAGCCGATCCGGAAGACTTGGACGACCGTCGTACTCAACAGGCCCCTACGAGACAGATGCTCTTCGATGGCGATCGAGGCGAGATTGCGCTGGCCTCAAGCATCTTCCGCATACTTGGATTGCCTGAGAAGCAAGAAGATTGGCCTGTGAGTATCCTAGGAGGCTGGATGGTGCGCCTTTCTTTGGCAAATGGTGGAGTCAAGCTCTGACCAAACCTTGCTGCAATAGGAGAGCTCAACCTTCCGACCCAGCTTCGACCGCCTGCCGTTCGATCGATCACAGCCGTCTGGACCTATCAGCGACTCACTACCACTGATCGACCAGGTAAAGGCGCACGCAAAAATTTCCGCTCAAGTGGATGCAATCGTGATTATCATCGCCAAGGCTCTGCAGCTCTCTGCCTCGAAGCGCCCCACAGCAGATCAACTTGTCGACTGGGTCACCCTGGCCACGCCATGAGCCAAGGCGGTCAGCTGCTGTTGATATCAAAAAAAAAAAATGAAAATTCATTCACTCTTGACGTCGATGATGCACATTCCAGTACGCGATCGGCAGACCCGTTGCTGTGCACACGATCTGAACCGCTTTGAATGCTGCACTGAACTCAGCCCGGGCCGTCGCATCTAGGTCAAGCTCAATCGCTTTCAAGCCGGAGAAGGATTGCGGCTTGAGGCCGCTTCTCTGGAAATTGGTCGTCTTCTCGTTCGGGATCCGCTTTTCTTCGTGTCTGCTCACTGGAGACATTATTAGATGATGGCCTTGCTGAGCAAGTCGCGCATTTTCAGCAGCTGACAACTTTTCGAATTTGGTGTCAGCGCTGTACAGCGTGAGGGTAAGAGCTGCCATCGCGAGCAGGGCCTTTGCTCCTTCGGCGCCCAGGTTGTAGTATGATCGCTGTCCGTGAAGAGGAGGAGATGAGCCTTGGCGCGCCTTCTGAACCGTACAGAAGCTGGAAGGACCAGACTTTGGGTACTGCTTACTTGCTGTAACGACGCTGGACTCGCCTTTATGTGATGTTCGTTTGCTGACACGTATGCATTGACAGCGAATACCAAGAAGACGTGAACGAGCAGGCGCATTCGATCTGAGAATAGGAGTCGGCTTTAAGAGTGAAGAGGTGCGTTCCTGGATCTCCAACAAGAGAGCTGGATGGACTCAGAAGGTACGTCAGGCTACAAGGTAACAACAAACTGAAAGTCTTGTGAAGACAGGCAAAGGAGCATCAGCTTCTTTCTTTTATATACGCCGGACGGACACCGCATGCCTGCGTCCAAACGTGGTCCTGTCTTTCATGCATCACAATCGTACCACAGTTCTACTCATCCTCGTCAGAAGATGCCTTTTGAGGTAGACGCAGGCCCTCAGCCTCAGAGATCGAGAATGAGGGATCCTACCCTCGGACGCTCTGCCCTCATTTTGAGTCAGCAGAGTCAGGATCAAAATCTTCTTCCGCCTGGAAGAGTGGTAGCACTCTTTCATAGGTTGAATTGCATTGGGAAGCAAGAGTTGACCTGTTGACTACAGTCCGACTTGGGAATGCATCGGATCTGAGAGAAACAAGTCATCCGACAAGAATAGCAATAGAGCCGCAAAAAATATTGTCAACTTCTTGACGAGAGGGGCTCCCTGGAACAGCTGTCTGACTTGCCGGCGCACCTGTCATGACCTGTGCATCGCATTCCAAAGCGCAAGAGGGACACCGACTACAGCCGACATTGCCTGGATCGTCTTGAATGAGACGATAAAGTCCTTGACGGTCTCCGGAGACATGCGCCTTTCGAGTGATTCCCCTTCCTTCAAAGCTGATAGCGAATTGGGCTGACCGAGGATGACGACACGAATGGCCTGGTCGTCCTTCTCCGACCCAGTGTCTTCAGGATGTAAGAGAGCATCGACGAATCGTGCCTGTGGCCGCTGGTTGACTGGGACCTCCTGTATGAGCTTGTCGTACTTGCCCTTCGCGATGTACAAAAGGACGCCGATGGAGCCCAGACCAGTCAGTGCTTTAGCAGCCTCGTTCCAAAACAAGAATGTAGTCTGTGTGAGGAAAGAAAGTTGAGGACACGGGTCAGCAGTGACAAAGTGTCTCATCCACACTTCAGTGTACTCACCCGTTTGTCAACGGCGCGCGTTTGTTGAGCTGCCACTCCTTTCGTCGTTTCTGAATAGTGTGCAGGCACGGGTGCTGCATGGGTGAGGCCGATACTGAGCAGCAACAAGAGGGCTTTCTGGACTTTCATCGCGCTGGAGAGTGTTCGTGATCACGTTCGGACAAGCGGGTTGGAGAGAAGAGGAGAATGCAAATAAGTTGAGGACGAGCTGGAGATTCAACGAATAGGATTAGAAAGGTCAGTAGCCAGCTACTGTAAGGAAGAGAAACGGCGAGAGTGAAGGGGGAGGATGCATTGATCGAGAAGCATGGAGATGTCGCGCGGATTCCCTGCAGCCTCTTATACTCTTCAAGAGCGTTTGGAGAGGCTCGTTGTGGTAGGAAAGGTTGAGCATATTGGTCCGTGAGATTGCCTTATGCAGAGGACAACGAGAGAGAGCAAAGTACAACCACACGGTATTCGCCCACGTTCCTGCTGAAAGGAATTCCCGGCTGGGCAGGTGTCGCATTCCGCATTCCGTTCCGCCATGGCTACGTGCTGGTCAGGCGACGATGTGTTGCCGGCCAATGTGCCTGTGAATCTGGAGACAGAGACGGGGGATTATTTCTTCCGCGCGACGGTGAAGAGACGTATCAAACCCAACTCGGTCGAGGTTCGCGGAAAAGGACTGAAATTGAGTTGATGAGCAAAATGAAGGTACGTTGACGTGACGGCCCATGGTAGCAACCCCCTCAGATCATCTCATTTTGGAACGTGGTAATGAGATGAGACCACGAGTGCAGTTCCTGCACATCATGATGCTACCGACTGTCTGGGAGAGAAATGAGAAGTGTGCCCAGTTCAGATGTAGCGTATTTATTAGCATGAAGCTACCGCCGTTTCTTCCAAATCGGGCAAGCTATCGCTGTTCCACACTCCCTGCGCTTCTCATCACTCATCGCACAAATAGACGCGGCTCGAGCTGGTATTGACGCCCACATCTCATATCCTCCGTGATTTCTGGGCTCTTCGAGCCTTTGAGGTCACAGCTCCGGTGTCGGGAAGTCGCAGGCGCATTGGGCCTTGCACGAGGGCGTGATAAAGATGGGAAGATAATTTCCGATGTTTACGAATCGTCGTCTGAAAGGACTGCACGTTTCCGCTTTGTACCCACGTCCACGCTCGCCCCAGCTCGCCCTTGCATCCCCCTTGCTTTCATACCGACCGGCGGCGCGACAGGCTTGCCGATGTTGTCGTCCAGCTCGTCGACCAATTCGTCGTCCTCCTCATCTTCGACGATGTTGCGAACTGCAAGAGGAACTCGAGTACGACTGGCTTTGGCAGCAGTCTTGCCGCCTCGAGACTTGGACTTTGCCAGATCAGCAGCTTTGCGGAAGGCCGAAGACGAGGGTGCGCCGCTGCCTTGACCGTCTTCCGCCAATTCGTCTAACTCGTCCATCTCATCCTCATTGTCGGAGAAGATGAACAGACTCTTGGGCTCCTGTCGCGTCGACTTTTTGGCAAAGGCCTTCCAGCGACTCATGATCGCATCTGAACCAGACGAAGCCGGCTGAGAGGATAGGAGCCCAGGAGAAGAAAATCGGGCAGCCGCGTCCTTCTGATGCTGAGCCTGTTTTGGACGAGAACTTCCAACAACGCGACTGAGAGGAGACGAGTTTGGCGACGAGTCTGCTGGACCGGATCGTGTGGGTGAGGCCATCGCACTGTTCCCAAATCCGGATCCAGAAGCAGCAGCGCTGCGCCCGGTACGCGACGCTGCCACAGCTTGAGACAGTGGCGATGTAGCTAGTGCAGCTATGTTCCGCTTGAATGAATTGGACGCTGCGATAGCTCGACTCAATGGCGAGAGCGGCTCAGTCGCAACTTCTCCGGACACTGGTGCCGCCGGAACTAGGTTTGACCGGTTCCGGATGATCGGACTCGCCGGCGGTGAGTTCGATGGAGAGCGGATGACTGTTGTTGTTTGACGTCTGCGCCTATTAGTGGAAGAGGGCACTTGCTTACGGGCAGTGCTCTTCGACGCCTTGTCCGTGAACCTCAAAGTTTCGGGTGATTCCGAATCGATAGAGCGGTTTCGGAGCGGACTGGTCGGTGGTGACGAGTTCTCCCCTTCATCGCCGAGGAACAAGGAAGCTGCTGGAGAAATCGATCGCGCCCGCCGAACGCCACCCGTCTCAGACGAAGAGTCGTCACCTGCATTGGCACCAGACAATGCTGCCTGTCGAGCAATTTCTCGGTCCAGGTCAGCCATTTCTTCGTCACTGTCCTCGATGACATCGTCGAGGGCGGCCTCGAGACCTTGGAACATGGGGACCGCGGCAGGTTTGAAGCGACGCTTCCTCGCGACACCCGTCTGACCCGCACTCCTTGCGCCATCATCTCCAGGTCGGAACACCTTCTTCTTTAACTTGCGCTTCTTCGCTCGTTCTTCTGCTTTTGCCTTCTCCTTCTCCTTGCGTTCGGCTTTCTTCTGCTTCTTTGCCAGGAGTCGCTTGAGCGCCCTCTGGTTCTTGGTGGCTTCGTCATCGTCCGTGTCCGCCGCACTAGATCCGAAGGCTTCCTCGTCCGACTTATCGCTGTCACCAGCCTGACCCTTGCGACGCTTGTTCGCCTGGAATTCACCATCAGATTCACTTTCGGAGGAGCTGTCTGTGGCCAAGAAACCGTCTAGGTTTTCAGGAGGTCGTGGCTCTGCAAGTTTGCGCTCCCGTTGCTTGCGCACATTCTGAACGAAGGTGCTGTATTGTTCTCCGTTGGTGTCGAACGGTGATCGAATGTACTTCTCGATTGCCGCCACATCGGAGTCGAGGTGCTCCGGGAGATTGATAGCCGGTACGCTCCAGATGCATTCATCTTCGCTCACTAAGGACGTCGTCTGCGTCAGTACACTTCTTGTAGCAAAAGCATGAGCCCTGTACTTACCTTCACGAGCATCCAAGCCCACCAAACGACAGAGCAGTTTGAGGGCAGGTAGCGACGCTGCGTCTCGCTTAAGCTTTTCTTCGCCTTCCTCGAATGGCAGCTCTGGAACCAGCAGAGATCACGTGTGAGTGCAACATGGCGCTGAGACTTCCCTCAGAGGGAACTTACCATAAGGATCAAACTTGCTCATCGCCGTCATTGAAGGTCTTCTGATGTCACCGTCCTCGTCCGGATCAAGCGCATCGGCTCCATCCACGTCCAAGATAACCTTCTTCCTCTGCTCGCTCGCATGCTCGAGAGCGCCTTTGACCCAGTTGACGTGACTCATCAGCTCCTTCTCCAGCAGCAAACCGACAGCAATGCCGACTTGCTCATCGACAGAATGACCAGGTTTGACGACAATGTCTTTGGGTGGAGCTGCAGTCTTCAATTGTCGCGGTGCCCGTTGGCCTTCCGCATACTTCGCCTTCTCCTCGGGAGCCAGCTTGTCGAAGGACCGTTGGACCACCTTGATTAGTTGCTTCAAGTTGTCGGCGGCCTTTGGCGCAATAGCTTCGAGAACGATCATGTGCTCTTTCAGGCGCTTGAAGCCAGCTCGTTGATGAGCCTGGTAGAACATTCTGCGGCCGTTGGCCTTGATCGCGATCCGGTGCATGACACGGACCACAGTATCCAGTTGTTCTTGAGGATTGGAAAAGTCTTGCCAGCGCAAGACGTACGCCAAACATGTATCGGCCAGGTATCGGGAGCTGAGCTTGTCCTGGAATGCATTGAACGTGAACACCCGCTCCTTGTAGACGTCCTCGACCATGTTGTGAGCGCGCTTCTCTACCTCGTCGTCATCATCAGCCGCGTGCTCTCCATCTTGACGCATCTGCTTGCGGACCCGAGTCTTGGCCTTGACCATCATGCTGTCGCGACCCTTCATGTGTCGTTCAAGACTGCGCGGATAGGCGTGTGAGAACTGTATCAAAGTTTCCAGGAAGGCAAAAGTCTGGCGCTTGTAGCATACTGTCATAGCGCGAGCGGTGTCGTGGACGTCATTATCGCTATGGACGGTCGCCTGTACCCATTCAGCTCCGTTCCGTTCTTCTTCGTCGATGGACTGTTCTTGTGCTTCGATGAGCTTGAGCATGATGATCCATAGCCGAGCACACGTCGCCAATTCCAGCCAGTTCTTGTCCTGTAAAGCCTCCTTCGACCGCCGATAGACGAGCACAAAGGGCCATTTGTCGGAGAAGAAGCCGACGGTTGACATTGGCCACTCCTCCGCATTGGGATCGGGAATGGGCTTTGCACTTTCGGGTGTCGTCTCTTGAGGAGCAGCAGGCTGTTCTGCAGGCTGGGGCTCAGCGCTGGGCTGTCTTGGCGATTGCCCGTTTGCTTCAAGATTCTTATCGACTTTCTGGCTCTGGGATGCCTCGCCACCAGCTTGCTCTGGTTCTCCTTCCCCTGCCTTCTCACCTTCAGCATCGGTTCCGGTCACTGACGTGGTTTCGCCATTGGCTTCCTGGTCCTCCGGTTCAGTTGGCTTTTGAGGTTGTTCGGTTTGTTCCGGCGCATTCGGGTCCCAAAGCTTGGTCGATGGGGATGCAGAACGGCGAATGAGGAAATACTCCAAATAGAACGTCGCGAGCTGCATGAAATGGATACGGGCCACGTCGAGATCTCCGAGTTTTTCGCGTTCTCGACGCAGGTCCTCAATCAAAGTGCGGGAGAGGGTCTCCAGACCGTGCTTGACAAATTCGTCTGACCACCGGATTACGACTTTGCGCGCTCGCTTCGACCAATCTTGACGATATCCAGGAGCACCCTTCTCATTAAGAAGTCTTGTCCTACCTCTCCGCCTTTTCGTTCTGGCTTTTTGTTCTGCCTCCAGCTCCTCAATCGACTTCCGCAGACTCGACGCCTGTCTTGCCACTCCGCGGTTTCCATCGCTGCCGACGAAGCTGATCGTGGTTCCAAAACGCGAATGCCGCGAGGATCCAGTTGCAATCACGTTTGCGCGCTTCTTGGAAGCTTCTGTGAGCAGGGAGGTTAACAAGGCGGCTTTGTTCTCATCGCTCAGTTTCGGGGCCTCGACAGGCTGTCAAAGTGTCAGACTGTCAGTATGCGGCAGGACCCTTTGAGTGCGCCAGTCTCCAATGACTCACCCTTGTTTGCTGGGCTTGACCATCTGCTGAAGGCTTGCGCTTGGGCACCTCCCCTGCAAGAAGTCTCTTTGGGCTCGTTCCGACAATGAGGTGGTAAATGCACTCGGCCGTGATTGCATTATAGTCTTCGTACTCCCTCCTGGTCGCCGAGCTGGCCAACATGAGCAGGGTGTCCAGAACATTGCTCCGATCCATGGCCAACACGAGTTTGCTCTGCAATGTCGAGAGCTCGACGAGCTCAGAGCTGCTGAGACTGGTAGCGACTGGATCTCGGATGGCGAGCAGGTTACGAAACAGGTGTAAAACCATGTTGATCGTACCCAGGTCACGTTCTGTACGGTTTCCTCTGGGCTTCGAAAGGGATGGTAGCAGGACGAAATTCATGACCGTGGAGAGGAAGTCGCGCTCGCCAGTGCCTGCAGGTCCACCT
Source organism: Tilletia horrida (assembly GCA_001006505.1). Classification (NCBI taxonomy): domain Eukaryota; kingdom Fungi; phylum Basidiomycota; class Exobasidiomycetes; order Tilletiales; family Tilletiaceae; genus Tilletia; species Tilletia horrida. The sequence goes on from LAXH01000011.1 coordinate 91,199, forward strand.
CGGACGCGCATGATGGAGGCTTTGTAGTCCACCTGGGCGCGCTGGAGCTGAGGAAGTGCTGAAAGTTTGGTCTTGTCGAATTCTTTTTCCAATGCATCGCGCAGCTCGTCCAGAACGTCCAGGGGCCACGTCAGTGCGGTGATGAGATCGGCTGGGGAAAGAAATAGAGGCTGTGCGTCAGTGGGAGCTCAGACCGTATCTGAAGCAGGGCGGACTCACTTGCGGCGAGAGCTAGCTTGTCACCCCTCTCTCCGGTACCGGCGCACGTCAGCACGATGGGTACCAGATCGTTGTGCAGAACGTTGACTTTGGAGTAGGCGCGGGCTACGTTTCGGGCAAGGTCCTCATCGTCATGCTTCCACAGCTTACGGAGGTCGCGCAAACAACCTGAGGAGGGGAAAGGAAGTTTTCAGAGACTGAAAGGCCTCACTACAGACGCGCGCTCTTGAAAACACTTACCTAGACAGTCGTCACCTGGCCGATACACAGTTTCCTTCTTTCCATCTGGAGTCTCCACCTCTTCGTAACCGCCTAGCGCAGAGCACAAGCCAATGACAATGTTCATGAGCTCCCTGTTCTCTGCCTCCTCGTCGTAATCGCTGGGCAAGTCGTGTTCCTCTGGGTCGACGCGGCCACGCCCAGCCTCCTCACTGGAGGACATGTCGGACGCGCCTTCAGCGAGGTCATAGTCTTCGAGCAGGTCGAGATCATCAACGTAATCTAGCTCGGCCATGGTGCTGGCGCGCCGGAGTAGGGGAAGAGAAAGTCGAGAGCAGTCCTACTGGCGATGCGTGCAGCGGCTCCTTGTGTCTTTGCGCGAGAGGTATATTCGGAAGTGGTAGATGATGAGAGCAGCTCCCAAATTTTGGTGTTGGGTTCGAGGTCGAACGCGTCCAAGCGCGTCTCGACGCGAATCGTTGACGCGTCGCATTTCGCCGGCAAATGAGATGATGCATGCAATATTCGAAATTCGAAAGGCGAGCTGCCAGCTCTGCGAATCACACCACTGCTGTTATGGATGTGGCAAAGCGATGCGATTGCGAGTATGAATACAGCTGACAAGAGCAAGGAAGGGGGAGAGGGGTGCCGAGAGACCTCCGACTCTGGCGAGGACACGAAAAGGCTGTCGAAGCTCGGGGCTCAGGTAACGCAGCCCCTATGAGTCCGGATTATATCTGTGTTAAGAGGACGTCCATGAGCACACATGATGGAATCGTTTGGTCGCAGCGTAGGAAGTACTCACCTCCTCTTCAGTGTGCGGTACTTCTTGAGGGAGTACAGAGCTATTTTGATCAAGACGCAAGAAGCGAAGTCAGCTCCGTGTATCCTCAACATGGGATCATTCAGCATTTGAACCGCGATTACTTACTTTCAACCTCTGCAAAAGATGGCAGAACAGGAAGCGGTCAGTGATTGAATCATCGTATCAGGTACGGGCAGAAGCAGTGAAAACTTGCCTTTGTAGATGAACTCGCCCAGGTCCAGCCATTTCTTGACATCGGCGTCTTCGGTCAAGTGAGCATTTCGTCTCGAGGCATTTCGTAGCTTGTCCAGGAAATGGTAGTTGGGATCCGGGTACTCTCTCCCAAGTCTGTGCAGTCGTTTGTACTGTGTGGACGGAGATGAGGGTCAGCACCGACTTTCTCAAGGGAGGGGTAAGATTCGAATGATTTCTACTCACTAGGCCAATGGCTTGAGGCCGCAGGTGGTGTCCAACGGGAGGCCTGCTCGTCGAATTGCACACAGACGTGTTCAGGAGTCTTCCCAGTTGGTCCAGTCACCATTCACGAACATGACTGCACTCACATAATCTGTCGTTCTCCCGCTTTCCCACTTGGATCTGGCTTCAATCTCCCTAGGTGCTGTGAGGTTGGAGCTGGGCAAGTGAATGCCATACGGATAAACCCCATGAATCAACACGTGACGTCACGATCTTGAGACTTCTCTGGTCGACAACTTGGGGTGACCCGCACCTCCAGCTGGCAGGGATGATGATGGTCGATGTTCGGAGGCAGACTTACCTTGCAAGATGTGCTCCTCTGACTATATGTATCTATGCAAGTGTACTTGATGCTGTGCTGAGCTGTGTGTATGCGCTCTCGTCCGAGAACGAGGTGTGTGAGAGCTTTCCAGTTTGAGCATGCTGAGAGAGCGCAAAGGAAGTCTCAGCAAGAGCGGGCGATGGTCTGATCGCACGGTCGCGCCTCAAAATGGCGCTCAGGACAACTCTCTCTCTCACTCAAGAAGGTTGGTCAAAAGGTACTGGAAGACGTCCATCGCACACTTGCAAGAGCCTCGAGTTGCCGCATACATACCATCAACAGCACACAGTCAGTCGCCCATCTCGCCCCGCACTTCAGGCTATCGAGGATCGCATCTTCCCTGCCAAGTAGATCAGCAAGAAGCGACAGACAGCAGAAAGACCCAACGAACAGGAAGGACAAGAAGAGCAGGCCACACCCACCCTTCCCTTCCTTTTTCCTCTCTTCACCTTCCGCTCTTCCTCCTTTCTTCTCCCTCTTCTTCTTCTCCCTCGTCCGCCTCCTTCTTTCAGCTCCGCACGCTTTCATCCACCTGCCGCCTTTTGCTGTACGTATCGCTGCCGTTGATCTGATGTGCCCCAAGTCCTGGTACCAGCAACAGGCCATGTTTTCTGACTTGCCTGCGCTCTCTTCCTCTTTCCACACTCGTCACGATGATCACAGACGCTCATCTAATTTCCTCATCCTTTTCTCTTGTCGGCCTGCTCTACATCCGTCGCTCTCCCAAGTTTCTCCACGAATCATTCAAACATGTCTGGTGAGTTCCAGGTTCAGTCTCTGCTCAGCTTTTGGCAATAACTAAGGAGGAATAAATGCTTTTTTGCAGACACAAACGCAATTGCGCCTACTCACTCCTCCGAGGACGCCAACAAGCTCTCGTCTCCTGCCAACGACACTGCCGTCAACGCGGGCGAGGCTCCAGCTGCCGAATCCAGCACCGACGCCGCTGAGGCAGGCGAGAACGGCGCAGATGGCAGTGGTGCCAACTCGGCCGCCCCCGTCGACCCCAACGCCCAGCTCACCATCCGTGCTCTGGTCAGCACCAAGGAGGCTGGTGTCATCATCGGCAAGGGTGGCCAGAATGTTGCCGAGCTCCGAGAGAAGACGGGCGTCAAGGCCGGTGTCAGCAAGGTTGTCCCTGGTGTGCATGACCGAGTCTTGAGCGTGTCCGGTACGATGGAGGGTATTGCCCAGGTAAGCATCGATATGCATTCATTCGAAGAATGGGTCGAGATACCTCCTTCTCCTCCCTTCACTGCGGTCTTCTGTGCGTGTATGCGCTCCGAAACCAGTGCTGACCTCTTCTTCTTCTCCCGTTTCTCTTAATCAGGCATATTCCCTCATCGCGCAGACTATCCTCGATAATCCCATCACCGCTACGCCTGGAGCGACTACTCCTCTTCAGCCATCTTCCGGCGGCCAGTCCACCTCGGTCCGCCTGCTGATCTCTCACAATCTTATGGGCACCGTCATTGGTCGCCAAGGTCTCAAGATCAAACACATCCAAGATGTTTCGGGTGCCCGCATGGTCGCCTCCAAGGAAATGCTTCCTCAATCGACCGAACGCATCGTCGAAGTCCAGGGCACGACTGAGGCCATCCGTGTCGCTATCAAGGAGATTGCTCGATGCCTGCTCGAGGACTGGGAGCGTGGACAGGGCACCGTCTTGTACCACCCCAACCAGACCGAAGGCGCCGGCGTACTCGCCGCTGGTGGAGTGGGTGGTCTGCAGATGCAAGGAAACCGCAGGGCTAGTGGTGCCGGCGGCTTCCTTGCCGGCCAGTTGGGCAGTCTCTCTCTTGGTCCTGGTCCACTGAGCGGCGGTGGAGCTGGTGTCGGTGGGGTCCGTCGCGCATCGCAGGGCGCTTCTGCTCTCAATGGAGCTGCGCCCGACTTCACCATGGCTCCCCTCGCCAACGCCTTTGTTCCCGGCGCTCTTCGTGGAGCCGGTGGCGCACGGGCCGGCTCGCTCGGCGGCGCTGGTGGTATTCCCTTGACAGTCGCCCCAGGCGGAGCACTGGACGGTGCTGTCGTCACTCCCGGTGGCGGACTGGCTGCGCCCGGTGCCCCTATGGGTGGCGCAGGTGCTGCAGGCGCTACTGCGGTCGATACGGCCAACCTGCGAACACAGAACATTAGCATCCCCAGTGACATGGTCGGCTGCATCATCGGAAAGGGAGGAAGCAAGATTACAGAGATTCGAAGAGTGAGCGGGAGCAGGATCAGCATTGCCAAGGTGGCCCACGACGACACTGGAGAACGCATGTTCACTATTCAAGGCACTGCCGAGGCGAACGAGAAGGCCCTGTTCTTGCTGTACAGTCAGGTGAGCTCTCAGATGACACCCTCACCGTCCGACTAGGTTACATGAGGGCTGACTGCCATCATCTGCTTTTCCCTTCAGCTTGAGACCGAGAAGGAAAGACGTCAAAGCACTGCTCAACAAGGCGGCGGCGAAGGAGAGGAATCGTTGGCAACAGCAGCATGAGGATACCGACGGCCGGAACAATTCTTCGAGTTCGAATCACGGGTCTTGTCAGGCTTTCCTTGCCCTCTTTCCCAACATGATACCGAATCCCTGGAAGTGCCTTCCGCACAAGCCGGCTTACTTGGCCAACCTGTCAAAAAGTTTTCAATCTAGGTCTCTTCTCAAACTCCAACACAAAGTGGTCTCTCCAGATCGGTCGCAGAAACGGGGCCTGCCCTTCGAGGTGGCTCATCTTCGATTTGCGTCCCCGATTGTCGGCCCCCCCTTTCCTCATCGTATCTGATCGTCCCTCTCCTCAAGCAGCGAAAGCCCGCGCTTCTTCTTTCGCTCTCTTTTCTTGCTCGTACTGCTTTTCCCTCACTCGGAGCTTGATTCGGGGCGCGAGGCAAATCGAATGAATCAAAGAATCCATAGAGCACTTCTTCATCGTCGTGCTCATGGAGGCGAGGTGTGAGCGGAAAGAGGATTGTCGCCGTCAAGAGAGGAGGCAATCTTGAGAAAAGGGACATGACAAGATGAAAAATATGCGAAGACAGATAATCAGATCCATCGCGTTGAAGCCAACTCGTGATAGACGAGCACAGGAAGTCCCTAAGAAGACGGAGCAGTTTTGCGTACATTGACCTCTGCCGCGGCCGCATGTAGCCTTTCACCTTCTCCGCTCCTGTCCACCATGCTGTAGAAGACACCGTCCTTGTTTTGCAGAAGGTTGTACGGCGTGTCGTATTCTTTGATGTGTCCGTACTCCATCACCTGCGCGACACGATGCAAAAGAAGTCAGTAATTGACCCTCAGAGCCTCCACAGTGACCCGCAAACACTCACCAGGACCCTGTCATAGTCGATCACTGTGGAAAGACGGTGGGCGATGGTGATGAGAATGCTTCCTTCAAACTCTTGCCGGATCATCGTCTGGATCTGTCGATCGGTTTCGAAGCTGCGATGTGGTTCACACATGAAGACGGGTCAGCCATCTGGGGCAAACGAGGATGCGCTCTCTGATACAATACTCACTCCAGACTGGCAGTCGACTCATCCATGATGCAGACTCGCGATCCGCGAAGGATGGAGCGCGCCATCGCGAGCAGTCTGTACAAGTGTGCCAAAAGCAACAAGTCAACAATCGTTTGTAGACGCAGACATCATCCTTTGACACTCACTGTCGTTGCCCTTGAGATAGCGTCGCTCCAGAATCGAGCGTAATCTGAGCAGCCTCGGGCGACAATGTAGCACCGTCCGAGCCGGAGGCTTCCACCGAGCCAGCCTTTGCCGGACCTGCGGCATCGACAATGACGTCTTTGA